>JAXBDA010000540.1:0-80500 GCA_036023075.1 Gaultheria prostrata
AGAATTTGCTCAAAAAATGCAAGGAGAAGTTGGTTTCTTTTGAACTGGATCGTGCTACATAAATCACTATAACCGGGATTACATTGTGATACATTTCAAGCTAAAAGTACAATATATATATATATATATATATATATATATATATATATATATAACATTTTTTTGTTACTTGTACGATATCTTGTAAGTGAGCAACCAAGTCAGGGGTCGGGCTTGGGCAACCCAAACGTTAGGGCCGGGCCTGGTTATCGATGGCAGTATTCCATTCCAAAAGGTGCACGGAACGTCTCCTTTTGAGTACATGAAAATTGATCCCACATTTTACCAACTTTTTAATACGGCAATGGCTGGTCAATCAAACGTTGTAATGGGAAAAATTCTCGAGGTGTACAAAGGCTTTGACGGACTGGGATCGTTGGTCGATGTCGGTGGCGGTATCGGCATATCCTAACCATGATCGTGTCCATACACCGTTCCATCAAGGGTATTAACTTTGATTTGCCTCACGTGATCGAATACGCACCATCTTATCCTGGTACGTACCATACTACCATTTGGTTGGGGACATTTTTTTCCGTGTTATTTGAGTTGATTATTTCCGGGTTTTTTTTTTCTTTTTTGCTTTTTTTTTAATTGCTGTAATGCTTTAATTTCGTAGGTGTAGAGCATGTTGGAGGAGACATGTTTTCTAGCATTCCAAAAGGAGATGCCGTTATGCTGAAGGTAAGAATGAAGTTGAACCTTTTGGTTAGGAGGTTTTAGTCCATGTTTAAGAAAACTAGAAAATTGTCTTTTTTAGCAAATTGTCTTTTACTGACTTTCACGTTCTACGAAATAGGTCATTGTCTCATAATACATCAACCAAAAATGTAAAAACGACAATTTTCTCTGGAACAAGCCTAGACAAGTGAGGGTTTAGACAAAGCCAACATCAGCACACTGGAATTTACAAGCAATCTCTGAAGATAGGCATGAGTTTGTAGTCTTACCCCAGAGACCATAGTGACAAGATGCAATTAGACATAAGACATGATCTCCATCCCCATCCCAATCCCCTCGTCAAGCGTTGCCATCACCGAAGAGATGAGATCATGAGAATCCATGCATCTCTAGAAACTCGTCAAACCAAATTGAGAGCTTGATTAAGTTCATAAGTCATAACACATTTTAATGATGACTTATGTGCGTCGTTATCTATATATAGGCATGTACATTGCAGACTGTACTTCATGATTGGGGAGATGAAGATTGCCTTAAGGTTTTGAAAAAATGCTACAAAGCAGTGCCAAAGGATGGGAAGGTGATAATCATCGAGTTAGTGAAGGCAGAGGTTCCAGACTCGAGTATTGCCACCAAGTATGCTACCGACGCTGACAACATTATGTTACTTAATACTGGCGGAAAAGAGAGGACAGAGAATGAATTCCAAACCTTGTGCAAGGGTTCTGGGTTTTCGAATTGCCAGATTGTTTGTCGTGCTTACTCTCATTGCGTTATAGAATTCTACAAATAAGCTAGTATGCCGTTATTTGATAATAATGCCAATATATGGCATGCTATAAAAACTTCCTTTTTCTGTTAATCAGGTTTGATCCTGATGTTTCTGTGCTATATATTCTGTAATTGTTTCTGAATGCCAAAAACAAACAAGCCCTAAGAGCTTGATTGGTTTACATGTAGTACACGAAACTTGAAAACATATACGATACGATATTTGTAAGAACCAGTAATAAGAGTAAGTGCATTTAACCATCCAATCATCTCACCTCGTTGCTCAGTAGGTAATCGCAATCCAATCAATTTAGCCACCGCGTAGGTGCATTTAACCATCCAATCATCTCACCTCGTTGCTCAGTAGGTAATCGCAATCCAATCATTTTAACCACTTCTCTGCTCATTAGGAGTTGTGGGGGTAGGTGGTGGTCTTTGATTGGGTTTTCTTTCTCCGGTGGTGGTTCTTTTGGCTCTGGTGGTGGTAGTGGTTGTGCCATTAGTAGTCGAGAGAGAATATGTTTGCTTTGGGACTATCTCACTTGCTTCAAATGGCAACAGATGGATTCTGATGATCTGATAAAAAAAAAAGATGGATAAAAAAAAAAGATGGATTCTGATGCATTCTCTCGAACCAATTTTTTTTTCCCTCTCGACTCTCGAGGGTGTCCGAAACATTTTACCTCGACTAATCTCTCAAGTACATGTAATCCTCCGTCACACATGTACCAGGTAATTTATGAGCCTAAAAGCAAGTTTTACTGGGGATGGGTGATGTGCACTCCTCGGCCATCCGATCATGTTTTGGACGGCCCGGATGCATTGAAAATTTTAATTTAATTTTGATTTACTTTTACCTGTAGAAAATCAAAACACATCCGAACCGTCCAAAATACAATCGGCCAGCCGAGGGGTGCATAGCACACCCTGTTTCCTTTTTCCTAAAGTCTTTGTAAAGTTGATCATAGATCACTTTGATAGACTCCGTCTCACAATCCTCACCATCATTCTCATCATTTTTAGCAATATCCACTTTAGAACTAGATCTCTTGCTCTCAACACTCTCATCACTAGAGGAGGAAGACTCGGACAAAGATTTAGAAGATGTAGTAGAACCAACCTTAGCGACCAAGACATGAACATTGGAAACACCCTCGCCTAACTCATATGTTCCACACTCGCTACCCTCATCATCACTATCATCTTCCCATGTAACCTTAAAGCCCTTTTTCTTCTTTTTAAGAGTATTAGCGCACTCGGATTGAATATGACCGAACCCATGACACTCATGACATTGTATACCTTGAGATTTTTTGAACTTATCAAATGAAGGTTTCTTGCCACTAGTATCAAAATTGTTCTTCTTAAAGCCACTTGAAGTTTTAGGGCTCTTGCCTAAATCTTTTGGTTTCCGAAGTGTCACAAACCTCTTGTATTTTTTAATAAGTGTACCCAACTCCTCATCATCAAAACTCACATCCGTGTCACTAACCTCGGATACTTCCTCTTTATCAATTTTAAACGCAAGATTCTTACCCGCCTTGGAAGCGGACTTCGAAGGTTTGAAGTCCGACAAGTGGTTGAGTTCAAAGATTTGGAGTTTACCAACCAACTCGGCAAAGGATATGTCATCAACATCCGTTCGTTCTTCTATAGCATTCACTTTGGTCAAGAACCTAGAGGGAAGAGACCTAAGGTTCTTACGACACACTTTGAGATTAGAAAGAGGTTCACCTAGGCTATGAAATGTGTTGATGATTTCGGTGAGCCTAGTTATGAAACTATCAAAGGTCTCCTCGTCAAGCATTTTAAGTTCTTCAAACTTAGTGGTGCACATTTGGAGTTTAGAGACCCTTACCGTTTCAATACCCTCATGGGAGGTATGAAGAACCTCCCAAGCCTCTTTCGCCGTGACACAAGAGGAGACATGATTGACTTCGGATTTTGACAACGCATTGTAAATGGCATTCAACGCACGTGAGTTCATCTCACAACTCTCAATATCTATCGCACTCCACTCCGATTCATTTTTCCTCCTAACCTCTTTAGTGGTAGGATCCTCAATCGTGGGTTCTTGATACCCATAAAGAACGGACCTCCAAACCCTAAGGCCAAGGGCAATTAAATGGTTTTTCATTTTTGATTTCCAAAGAGAGTAATCTTTACCATCAAAATAAGGGGGTCGAGAATTTGACCCACCTTCCATAAGACCCATCCTATCCATTGCACAAAACAGGATCAACTCAAGCAATAAAGCAATCAAAGAGCACACGGGCTCTGATACCAATTGAAATTATGCAATAGCACTACAAGTCCTAGAGGGGGGGTGAATACGACGACCAATTTAAAAATTAATGTTTTCCATTTTAATTCAATTAAACATTTTCCATGGAGAATCAATTAAAACCACAATGTAAGCAAATAGAGCAATAATCAAAAGAGCATCAACACGAGGATATACGTGGAAACCACTTAGGGTCTAAATACCCTAAGCATAAAACCACGGCCTAATCTACTAATTGCTATAAATCAAAAGGTTAAATCAAGAGTTACAGGATTAGGAATTACCAACTTGCCCCAAGCTACACCTAACTCCACTCCTTGATTTAGCTCCCCGAGCCCCTTCTTGATTCCATAGCCTCCACGAGGTCAACACCCCTCGATCTCCGTGTCAAAGACGGCTCCGGATCATCCGGCCATGTAGATTTAAAGGCAACCAACAATGATGTATGAAAGATATGATTTTTGTGAAGGTTTTTCCAAAACAAGTCAATCTAGAGATAATCCATAGAAGAGGAATACACTAGATTGAACAAAGATGATCAAGTAAGCTCAAATCATCTCAAGAGCATCAAGCTCCCAAAAGCTCAAAGGCACCCAAATATGGCTTATGAAAAAGATTGGATTTTTATGAAGGTTTTTGCAAAATAAAATCAATCTAGAGTCAATCCATTGAGAGGAAAACACTAGATTGAAAAAGATGATTGAAACAAGTTCAAATCATCAAGAACATCAAGTTCACAAAAGCTCACAAAGGAACAAGAGGAGAGGACTTTCTCTCTCTAAAAAGTGGGCTGATTTTTTATGAAGTGGTTACCCTAAAATGAGAGAAGAAGAGTTTATATAGTGCCAATTTCGTGCTCCCAAAGATAGCCACTCAAAACATGACATTTGGTCACTTAAAAAGTTGACAGACGCTTGCAAACGCTCCGACAGGATTAAGACACATGGCACAATATAGGTTGTCCACTAACACGCGTTTGCAGACGCTTGTAGACCCGTGTAGACGCTATTAAAAAAGATCTAATGGCCAAGATTAAAACACATGTCATGAGATGGAACAAGATAAGCAAGCGTCTGGAGACTCAAGCAAACGCAACATGTTGAAAGCCACAAACTTATACTAAAATCATGGGATTTTAAATCTTAAACAAAGCACACGAAAACCCAAAACCATGCACGATAAATTGAGACATTTGAATGACCTAAATGCGTAAATGATATGCATGGTTATACCTTTCCGGATTGAGCTTCGAAACACTTGGCACGGTAATGGCTTGATCATGAAGCTTGAATAACTCTTGAGTGGAGTATCTAGACTCAAATCCTAACACTCTACCTCCCAAACCCCAATAGCACATTACATACTCCGAAAGGCTTGACATAACCCGGAAAACGCCAACAAACCTAACACTTCATTTTTTCTTTTAGCATTCGATATGATTTTTGAAATTACATTTTCAATATTTTTGCAATTCTCACTGTTCACTTTAATTATACATATTTAAAAGTTTCGTTGTATATTGGAGAATACTCATGATCCATGTTGATCCAACATTGGAGAGCTCGTGAAGATGAAATATGTGGCTTATTAACTGGTTGTCTTGTGTTAAACTAAAGTTATTCCTATTGCTTAAACAGTGTCAATTTTTCTCATCTTCTGATCATCCTCTAATCGTAATTTTGGAAGGACAATGAAACCTAAAAGACACTAGTAAGTTATTCCACGATAACCTTCTTCTTCTTTTTCACCCTACAGGTGGTTAAAGCATCTGAACGTCTCGGCCGATGGGGTTCCAAACCCTCCGAGGAACCAGATGAAAGCCTCAATCATGCTTGATATGCGGAGCAAAAATACTAGGTACACAAACCATCCAACAACAACCCCTCACATACACGTGGGGCCATCTCATAATTGTGTATGGGTCCCTCATGTATGTGAGGGGTTGTGGATTCAGTTGTGGTTGAATGATTGTGTATGTAGCACCTAGAAATGAGAGATTTGTGTTAAGCTAATTGTGTTTCCATAGTGGATATAGACATATAGTTAATAGTATCATCATAGCAGCTTCATTTCTGTCATTGGAGAGCTGTAGAGAATGTTGTGTTTTTGGAGCTTTAATACAAATGATTCATTCACACAAAATGCTTGATATTCATTCTTTTCATGTCAAAGATACAAACATAATCAGCACTGTCTTAACAACCGTGAAATTAGGGACAAAATTTTAAAAGTATTTATAGAGAATCATTAGGGACAATTTAGATATGTTTTCGATGTTAAACTACAGTTCTGTAACTTATAAGTGATAACAAACGGGGCCTTTAGCAACTTCTTTCAAATGTTTAAATGGGCTTTTTCCCTTTCGTGTGAGTGGAACTTTGATTATCTTTTGGGTTAACACCTTGAAATTTTAAGGGACCGGCCTTTTTATTAATCCAGGTACGACTCATTTTCGTATTTAAAAAAAAATTCGCACTTGGTTTACAATTCTATTTATGACATAACATCCGATCAAATTGTTTTCTGTATCAACAATTCACAGAAACACATAAGAAGCAAACTAAAAGTTTGAGAACAAAACTCAACCAACATCATCGTTGCAAATAGGTTGTAAGCTGGTAAATCTTTCACAAAGGATACATCCTCAAGCGCAAGCGCAAGCTCATGCTCTAATTGTGCCCTCGTTGACTGCATGACATCCTGATAAAACAAAAAGTAGCCCAAAGCCCTAGATCAGCCTCGAAACAACGTTGTCATTTTCATTACATAAGGAACGTGCAGTCAATTGACAAAAATGGGTAATCCGGATTTCTTTTACCATTGAACTCCATATACGAGTTCGACTAAAAAACTAAGGAGGTACACAAGAAGTTAGGTCGTCGAGTTGGTTGTCCAGGCCAAAAAATAATCCATTCTATGACATGAATTACGGAGTTAGCAATACAATGACCATCATATTTACCTGATTCCAGACCCAACATTTATACCAACATGAACGAAACGTTGATGCAGGCTATAGCAAAGGGATACTCCCATGCACTCAGCTCTGCTTCCATCTTTTTTGTGCAATAAGTTCTGAAATGGTGCGTGTTATAAACATCATTATTAAGACGGCTAACTTATTGTGATCCCAAAATGAGTGCAAGCTTCGCTTCAAAATTGAGGTTAACAAGTGTTGATCACATTAGGTTGTCCGTGAACTAGCAAAGCAACTAATAGATAACAAACCACATAGCTTGTGTTTGTGCTTATGTTACCGAAAAAACGCTAATACCCTAGTCAATTACGTGTTGGAATGCACATTCCAAGATATGGCATACAACTTATCCAGTAATGTGTTGTAACGCACAATCCGAATATGGCATACCTAAGTTCCATGACATTCCATTTGCAGATCCAAAGTGATCCCGAATTTTTTCCCTTCAGAAACTAGAGAGATTGTAGCTATTGCAGGAAAAACCATAAGAAGTTCATTTTACATTAGTAACTAGATTAATACTCCCTCCGTCCCAAAATGTTTGGCACACATCCACTATTCACACCTTTCGAAAAATCATCTATATTTTTTAAGGTATAATGAATTATATATGCAATATGGATCTTGTTTGATAGATTTTGCTTAGTTTTATTATACAAAAAATTTCAAATCGTAAAAAGCAGTATAAATTACAAAATAAAGATTATTTTTTGAGAGATGTGAATAGTATTTTTAGCCAAACATTTTGGGATGGAGGGAGTAATAATCTATTTTATTGGGAGATTATCTCTTGAAATACGTATGTTCTTGTACTTGTATTTTGTACTATACGGAAGCCCACTCCATCACACCGCAATTTAGGGCATGCGGTATTTCCGTACCCGTTCCTCGTACTATTGTGAAAAAGTGCCCTATCTGAATGGAATTTCTGGCTCCGCCACCGAAAATGATTGATAGATTGGCAAATGTGTGAATAGACTTCCAAATATATTCTAGGGGAATTTGCACTTACACTTCCTGTACTTTGCTCGATTTGCAGAGGCGCCGCCTGAGCTCCATTTTTAAGCATTTACATCCCTCGTACTTTTTGACTAAAGTGCAACTTTTAAGAATTCTGTTAATATTGACGGAAATGAGAAAGCCGGGAGTTTTCCCTCCAAAATGACTTATATAATGCCTAAAATACCCCTGAAAGCCATTTATAAGGATTATAGACCTCCATTTCACACAAACAGAGGATTGGTGTTGATCCTCCCCCATGTCTGGAGTATGTATGTACATATATAGAAATATAGATAGATAACTGAGTACTACTACAAATCTAGATTAGAAATCTGAATCAGACGCACACATACACCCAAAAGGTTGTTGATTTGGGAGATGAAATCATCAACTTGATTTGCGTACAGAGATAGAGGGGGCTCAAAAACCCAAGTTGAAGCTGTTGCACTGAGATAAAGTTAGGGCAAGGTCAAGTTGGGAGACGATGTGAGATCAGCTGAAATCGAGTTCAAGACGATTTTGAGTAAATATAGAGAGATGTAGAAAGAGACTGGGAGGGTTATGGATTTTTAGAGAGAAGATATGTGTTAGTGTATAGAGAGATCGAACGGTTCTTGATTACAGACAATTGTCCAAAAGGCCAAGTTTGGAGCCTTTAATGGGTTTTTGTCCAACCTAACTTATTTTAAGACCTCCAGTATATTGATGAGAATTTTTTAAGGGCTCAAAGACAACACTAGACAAAAATATCCTTAATGAACAAAATAAATTACCACAAAAAGAAATCCCCACACTTTCTCTCACCCGTCACTTTTTAAAGGAAACCCATCTTGTCAGACTTGTTGAACGGAAATTGAACCCAGCGGCCCCAACGTGCATGATCTATCCTCTCTCTCTCTCTCTCTCTCTCTCTCTCTCTCTCGCACATGCGTGGGTGGAACAAGATTGATGGGTGAGACAAAATTAATTTCTCTCTCTTCAATTTTGGGGGTGAGTTCAATTTTAGGGGGTTTAGGCTCTTTAGGGTAAGGTATAGCGTGTTTAAGCACTTTGGGTGCATTTTCCAATTATAGGATTTTAGTGGTTTAAGCACTTTCATAGAGTACCCTAGGGTTTAGTTTTAGGCACTTTTATATGGTACTCTAGGGTTTAGGTTTAGGGTGCATTTTCCAATTATAGAGTTGTGGTTTAGGCATTTTCCCTAGGGTTTAGGTTTAGTGTGCACTTTCCAATTATAGAGTTTTAGTGATTTAGGCATTTTCATAGGGTATCCTATAGTTTAGGTTTAGACACTTTTCATTAGATTTGGGGGTTTAGATACTTTCATTAGGTTGGGGGGTTTAAGCACTTTCATGGGCTAGCAGGGGCATTTTTGGAATGTGTGGGTGATTTGTCCTCTTGGCATTAAAGAAATAGTTTGTGTCGTATTTCCATGATTGACCTCTATACCATGTCCTTCTCGAAAGAAGATCCGAATATCTTTAGGGTTATGGAACATCTAGGCTTTTAAGTCTTTTCATTTATCCCGTTAATGACACTTCCTCCGTCTCCCAATTTTATAGTTCTTTTTCGCAGTTCGTGTCAATTTTCAAAGTGTTATATCTTATAGTCTACAATATTTTAGATGATTTTGAAAACTTTGTTTATTAGATTAAATTAAAATCTATCAAACAAGATCCATATTGCATATAAAATGTATTACCGATTGAATTGGTTTAATTCTATGAATTTTATGGATTGATTTGGTTCTCCAAATTCATATAGTGGTTTGGTTCTTGGTTTTCCTCAAAACTGGACCAATCCGGTCCATGCTCCCCTAGGCACAACTCGTCCTTTCAAACTCACCTCTGCATAATCCCGGCACTCTGGAGAGATGTAAGCTGGATTTGAGGAGAGAGAAAAGGGAAGGGGGTCGAGGTGAGGATGGATTCGAAGACCGGTGGAAGAACCTGGGCCAGGCTATATTCTTTGGCTTGCATTGGAGCTTAGGGCTCTCCAACGGCGTCAGGAGAGACGATGCTCCGTAGCGGAGGGTACGACTTGAAACGAACTGAGACTGTTATATATTGATGCATGATGTTTAGAAATAATATAATTATATCTCCACCGGTATAATACAAATGTTATTTATTTATTTATTTTTGCAATGTCACCATGTCCGTGTTCCCGATTTGTTAGAAATCCTGTGTCTGTGTTACATAAAGTTGTGGACGCAAGATTCTTAACGCGGGACCAAATCACATGAATTCATAAATTAATATCATCCTTATGTACTGATAACACAGTTTTGAGGGTCTTTCTTCATAATTTTTACAGGTGAAACCTAAAGTATACTAGAAATACAGGGATAATCAGGGGTGTGTAGGGCCCGAGCCCCCGCTTGCACCTCCTAGGTCCGCGGCTGGCTACATAGATTGTGACGGATCGATAGACCTATTAGAAAGAGAGTATTACCCAACAACAGTTGCTTCAAGTAGCCGATAAAATAAAATAAAAATTAAAACACGAGAAAATGTCATTATCTCATGATGACATTTCATGTTTTGTTATTGGATGTCCAAGAGGAAATGTCATTATCTCGCTTCTTGTCGCATTCAAACACGAGAAAATGTTGTCCCATGGAATTCATAATCACTTCCATTTCTAATCCGGTCAACAAGCAAACCCTCACAACAAAGGACGAGGGATGGGGGAATTAGGGTGTGTAGGCAAGTAAGAATCGCTAAAATCTTCGTTGCGGAAGGAGTGAGCAAGAAAGGTGTACCAGCTTCAAGGCTCAACTCGGATATTAGCCAAGAATGGGAGTAATTTAAAGGATAGCTACTAGTCTCCATAGTTTCCAATATTTTTTGTTTGGTGCACTTGTATTCTTTGGACTTGATAAATTATAGATATTTTTCAAACGGATGACCTTAGATGACATATATTGGCGCTGTAGAGATATTAGGAGTTCACAAAGTATCTGACTAATGTTGTTTCAGTGTTATATTCTCGTGTTGCAAGAACATGGTTGATAATATAGAAGAGAGGCTACTTGGAACAGAGGAGGAAGATCGTGGTGATCTCAAATGGAGGATCTGGGCTGAATCCAAAAAGATATGGAGGGTTGCAGCTCCCGGGATTTTAGCCAGAGTGACGTCATTTGGAATTCTGGTGGTGACACAATGTTTCATTGGACATATAAGTGCATTCGATCTTGCAGCCTACGCACTTGTACAAACACTTATCGTGCGGTTTGCAAATGGGATAGTAGTAAGTTCTTACTCTTGGTTTGTATCTTGTTAGCTTACTAATGCATGGTTGTCATAGTAGTTTTGCATTTCATCCACTTTCAGATTTTATGACTTTGCAGAATAAATATATACTACCGAGCACATATGTAGTTATGTCATGACAAGCGTGGTGACCTACCAAAAAAGGAAAGTGGCAAGAAAATAATCTTAGTAACTAGTAAATTTATGGTTGCTTGTGTAACTATTTGCTCTTTTTTTTTTTCCGGGTAGAACACTTGTTGATGTCAACCAAACATGCACTTCTAACGGTCTGTTCCGTAAAAAATTAGCTCTTGTAATACCCATTACGGGCTATCTATTCTTTCTACTTGCATACAGATAGGAATGTCAAGTGCAACTGAAACTCTTTGTGGGCAAGCATTTGGAGCAGGGCAATACCACATGATGGGTATATACTTGCAACGATCATGGATTGTTGGTTTTGTCACTGCAACTATCTTGCTCCCTCTCTTCATCTGCACAGAACCCATCTTTCGGCTACTTGGTGAAGAGAAATCTATCGCAGTAGAATCCAAAGATATCTCCCGCTGGTTCATTCCCTTCATCGATAACGCTGTCTTCTTCTTGACCATGCAAATGTATCTGCAAGCACAGCTAAAGAACATGATTGTGGCGAGGCTTTCAGCTGGGTCATTCATTTTCCACTTGATTGCGTCCTGGTTATTCGTGAGAAAACTGAACTTGGGATTACCTGGGGCAATGGGTACGCTGACCATATCTTCTTGGCTAATGCCTTTTGGACTGTTTGTGTACATTTTCGGAGGTTGGTGCCCCCTTTCGTGGAAAGGATTCTCTAAAGCTGCCTTCTTTGATCTATGGCCTCTTATAAAGCTCTCAATATCCTCCGTCATAATGGTTTGGTAAATCTTGTTTTACTTTATTCTGAATGTAAATTCGTATGAAGTAGAGTTAAAAGTTCACACACACACACACACACAGAGCAGCTATTTGTTCCTTGTACCTCTTATTTTTACGCAGGATTCTGAAGCAAAAAAGCGAAAAGACTAACTGTTTAGTAGTTCCTTTTAGCTCTTAATTTTTGTTTCCCGCCTTTTCATGCTTCTACTCCGGAATTTTCATTCTCACTCATCTTTGATTTTGGTTTGTGTTGTAGCCTAGAGTTGTGGTACAATTCCATATTAGTTCTGATTGCAGGATACATGTCAGATGCAGAGGTTGCCATTTCTGCATTCTCGATCTGGTAGAATCGCTTACTAGTTAATTGGCATTATACTCGATACTTGTTCGTGGAGATTGCTCATTACTTGCTTTCTTTTCTTTCTTTTTTTTTTTTTTTTTGGCAGCCTTAATGTCAGTGGTTGGGAGTTAATGATGTACCTTGGTTTCCTTGGTGCTGCATGGTATGCCATTTGCCTTGACGCCACTTCCTCTTTCATGTTCCCTTTCTAATATCTTCATTTGTTATGATAACCTTCTTTGTCGTTCCTTTGCTGCATTTTATTTCCTTTCCTATTATTCTGGGATATAGTGTGCGTGTTGCCAATGAATTGGGAAGAGGTGATGCTAAAGCTGTGAAGTTTTCAATCAAAGTTATTCTAAGTACTTCAGTTATTCTAGGCTTGGTGTTCTTCATCCTTTGTTTACTATTTGGCCACAATATCGGTTACCTGTTCACAAGCAATGAGGAAGTTGCCGAAACTGTTGCAGAACTTTCGGTGTTACTTGCCTTCACAATGCTATTCAATAGCATTTACCCGGTGCTCTCGGGTAATTGAACCCTGTTATTTTGCTGTCATTTGAAAATGAGAATCATAATTTTTTAATTTGTTTCCTGACACTATTTGTTTTGGTTTATTTTCAAGACAATATTTTCAGGGTGGCAGTTGGTGCTGGTTTGCAGGGTACAGTAGCTATTATAAACCTCTGTTGCTATTATGTGATTGGGGTTCCCATAGGATGTCTTCTTGCTTATGTGGCTGATCTTGAAGTTAAGGTAATAAGCCATTTGTCTAGATTCTGTAATCAGAAACTTTAGCTGCCTTACACTGAAAGCGGACTTGCCTTAGATACAATTGCTGTACAGATTACGTTTATGCTATGTTTGAATCTTAGATTTGTCAGGAAGAAGGAAAATGTAAGGGAAATGAAATTTACAGATATGCAAAAGAACCAAACGAAAGAACTGATAATTTTGTTCCTTCTTTTGATTTTCCTTTCCTATAGTTTCCCAAAACCATTTAACTCTAGTTTATCGTCACATGAACAGTTTGAAGGGACACGTTTTTTGTGATTTTGTAGGGAATATGGATCGGAATGCTTTCTGGGATGGGAGTGCAAATCCTTGCAATAGCCTTCATGGTATGGAGAACTGACTGGGACTTGCAGGTAAGTGAAAAAATGGATAAAATCGTAAATCTTTTTGTCTTACACTTCCAATGTCATCCTTCGACCTTCATTTCTTCTATTCAAGTTCAACTTCTAAATTTAAGCCAATGCAGATGGTTAAACTGACCTGGAGGAGTTGTGTTATTCCCGTCGTTAGGTCATGTACAATCTAACTATCTAAATGAAGGGGTCTATCAGTTTTCATGGTGGAGTATGAAGTGAATAGTTTAGTTTGCTGGAATGAATTGATTAGGCTGCTTTGTTATAAATAGCAGTGGTTTAGTGTTTGATACGATTTTTGAGATCACGTTTTCATTTTTTTCAATTATCACTATATCCACCTGTAATTACATATCTGTACTTAAACGTAGATATCTATGTATATTCGAGAATACTCATGATCCATGTTTGTCCAACATTGTGGGAGATCAGTCGTGAAGATGAAATATGTTGGTTATTAACTGGTTATCTTGTGTTCAACTAAAGTCAGAAATTCTCTCAGATACTGGCTTTCTTCACTATAGAAAACCAGTTCGTTTGGTTTTGTTTTGTTTTTAACTTTCTTAACCGCACCAATGTTGATAGGCCAGTTAATTGGCCGAAAAAGATTGAGGCTCTAAGACTTGGTGCATCCGAGATATATTTCTGACTTCGATTAAATAGTCGCGGATGTTTCATAACATTTTGTTTTTCATCACGTTGCCATCAGATGTTTCATTTTGCTTAAATAGTGTTGATTTTTCTCATTCTTCTTATCATCCTCTATTCGTAGGCAATTTTGAAGGGATAATGAAAAATAAAAGACTGGTATTTTGTTCCATGATAACCTTCTTTTTTTCATCCTACAGGTGAACAAGGCTTCCGAACATCTTGGTCGATGGTTTTTGAAACCCTCCGACGAACCAGATGAAAGACTCAATCATGCTTGATATTTTGGAGAGCTGAAGATTTCTCAAGCAACTATTTTTTTCAGTAGACGGCAATTTCATGTTTCTTTATTTTCTCCAAATTTTGATTGTTTTACTCCTAGATCGATGTTCCAAAACTACCATTGAAATACATCGGTTTTCGTTACTTAGGCAATACAGGTAACCTAGGAATGGGAGATTTGAGTTAAGCTAATTACGTTCTCATAGTCGATGGGGGTGTTCCATTAAGTGCCTTTTTGGCGAACTCGGGGGCTCTATTGTCCCCATGGGTCGGCAGGCCTTGCCAACCGCATTTGGAACCGTCCTCTTTGGCAGTCAATGGTCTAGATTTAAAATAAAATTCTTCTAACAAAAAGTCTTTTCTTCGCTAGAATTAAGAATTTTTTTTAGAGTGTATTTTTTTCATTATATCCCTCAAACTGTACATCATTTTTTTAGTTCGTCTTCAAACTATCAAAACTGTTAGAAACAAACCCTAACAGAAAATGGTCATGTGGTGCCCCCAAATTGAAACGTGGGACCCACATTAGGGCCCCATATGAACAATCCAATCCGTTCATTAATTTTAAAATAAATAGAGTAATTCGTAAAAATAAAAAGTAAAATCGGATAATTTTAAATGCTTGATCTTACATTTCAATTTTTGATTAAGTGTTTAGAGGTATCGAAAATTGAAAGATTGGATCAAGCGCTTAGAGTTATTCGATTGAGCTGGTTTTTCGAATGGGCCTATTGAAAACATATTTTTAAGTAATGAGCTGGTTTTTCTAGTACTCTGCTAGTTTTGTGGCGGCGGCTGATCTCGGCGAGTTTGAATATTACTCGTGTTTGTCTGTATCCTGGTGGGGAAGAGATTGATCTTGGAGTAGAAATTCAACTTGTTATCGAAACTCAGCTTCTTAACCGAGTCGGAGAGCACCATAAACGCCTCGGCGAAGGCGAAACGGTTCTTGTCGGGGTGGAGGAGGAAGGCGAGGGGGCAGTATCTTGATGAGCTCGAGTTCTTGTGCTTGTTGTAGTAGTTGATTTGGAGGAGGGCGTAGTAGTCGGGGTGACTGTTGATGCGTTTCTTGGAGGCTAAGAGGACATCGACGACGACGAGGTACTGGTCAGGGCCGCCGAGCAAAGGGTGAGTTTCTCGGTGATGCCGATGAGGGTGCCCAGATGCTCCATGTGTTCCATTTTCCTGCCAAAAAAGGTGCCCAGGTGCTCCACATCGTCGTTTTGGTGTGCCCAGGTGCCACGTTTTCCGTTTTCCGTTTGGAAGTTAACGAAAACAAATGGCATGGGCCTAATTGTGACCTTAATTGAGATTACAGGGGCCTGTAATCTCAATGAAAAATGGGTACCTCGGATCAACTTAGTTGCAGGTATCTTTTTGGGCTGATTTTTGCGTGGTCACCCAAAAACTTTTAAAAATTTTGAACGGTTTGGATCATTCTTGCAGGACCCATAAGTTGGCCCCACAGCCCGTCTGTCCCATCGGTACCATTCTCATTGGTTTCATCAGGATTTCTGCATTATGGATGGGTCATACGTATATTCATTTGATCTCTCTAGCCCTCTCCCTTCCCATTTCTCTTCTCTGTGTTGCCCATATGTTTACTTAATTAGAAGGAAAAAGGTGCTGGAGTCCATGCTCAATAGATTCTCTTTATTTTCTTAAACTTTTGAAAAAAAACCATTCAATTAACTTTTGCTTTTTATAGTGAATATAACAAGGATATTTTTTTTACCTGCAAACAACGAATATGGATTCCCGACGGCCAATTATTCCAGTAGACATCATTACTTTATCAGATAATAAAAACTTGTTTTGGTTTTTTTGGATCTCTGACTATCGACACAATTCATATCTAAGGCCACCTCAGATATTGCAATTGTGCATTGGCAACCACCAGTGTTGTCAGTATCTAACTATTTTTTGTTTCCTTTTTTTAAATATATTTTTGCAGAATCGTGACTTCTTGGCAATGGGCGTTCAGATGTCAAAATCACTTGGGTAGCTTGGTGTGCTCAATTTAGTAGTATTCTTCACTGTAATACTTAATCACTTGGGTAGCTTGGTGTGCTCAACTTATTCAACCCGTTCGTGTTTTTTTTTTTTTTTTCATAAATCGTTTTGATGATCGATCGGGACTGCTCAGTTTTCCAAAACTCGTGGAAAACTCATCAATTAAAAAATGTCTCACACAGAAAACTAGTACTGCTACTTTTTGTGAGTCATACCGTTGAATTCTTTTTGCATAAATTAACTTAAAAAACCTGTAATTAACTATTACTCGATCCTATATTTTAAATCAAGCCCACTTAATTAACAAGTAACAATCCTTTTTTTTTTTATTAACTCACCACTTCTGATTAATCCTATTACTCCCTCTTTCAAATACAAAACCAGTCATTGCTGCTACCCGTCTCCGGTTATCTTCTATCAAGAAGCTGGGGCCAACGAAAAGATAGCAGTGCATATCTATGGTGGGTATGGTCATAAATCCACAAAAGAGTCCCGCTCCAATTACTCTCTCGGGGATCTTGTCGAGTATTGAATCAAAGGAAGTTAAGCAAACTCAAAACCAGAAAGATTACTGACTCCTTTTCCCCCAGTAAGTCTCTGTTTCTCATGTATTTATCTGCTCTTAATTTTTCCTTGTCTATTGCAAGATTCTCTATTTCATTTTCATGTGACTGACACTCAATATGCAGTAACAAACTGTGCTTCTAATCGTAAACTACACTTGTATTTCTAACGATTTTCCAAGATTTCCCAATTGACTAAATGAATAGCAATATAACTACATTACAGGTTCAATAATACTCTCCCCGTCCCCAAATGAGAGTGGAATATTTCATTTTGAGCTGTCCCTTAATATGCGTGTGTTTTGAAAAGTTAATGGGTAAAAGTTCGTACATAGGTAAAGAGTTAATGGGTAAAAGCGAAGGATAATTTTAGAAAGTAGAGATGAAATCAAGTCATGCACAAAAAAGAGATCAATGTAATAGAACCCGACACGAAATTAGGGGAAGGACGTCCTTGACGGATGCCATGTGATGGAGAATACTAATCAGGGGTAGACAAGGTCAATCCACAACTTAGGGAAATTAAACCAAATCAGCACTTTGCGAAACCCCACTCTATCTTAATATATCATAATATCAAATAATATCAATCAATCATATCAATATATGATATCATATTTCAATTAAACACCTATAGTTTACAAAATCCCTTCAATTCGGCTCCAGCATCATATTTCGCCCAATTGTAATGGAAATTGTTGTAACGGAAATTGTTACATTTAGGCTGAGATGGAAAAATAAAAAAACAAAAAAAACTGAGTGTATTGATCCTGTGGATCCTACACTTTTTTCACGAATTAGAGCGAGAGTCTTGTTCACCTTCACTAAGTGACGATGAACAAATTTGCACTCTATTTTTTGGAATGAAATTTGGGCACAACTCCTTTCAAACTCACCCCTTCTTAATCCCGGCACTTTGGAAAGATTTAAGCTGAATTTGAGGAGGGAAAAAATGGAAGGGGATCGAGGAAACGATGGATTCGAAGAGCAGTGGAAGAACCTAGGCTGGGCTGTTCTTTGGCTTGCATTGGAGCTTACGGCACTCTGACGGCAACAGGAGAGACGATGTGCGGCAGCGGAGGCTAGGGCTCGAAACGAATTGAGAGTTGGAGAAAGTGATATATTAATGTTTGATACTTAAACATACAATGACAAGATATTTGGTTATTTATTTTTGCAGTGTCTCCCGCTGTGTCTGTGTTTCTATTTTTAGAAGTCCATGTGCTAGATAGGTTGCTAGCAGAAAGGCCTATCAGAAAGAGAATATTTCCCAACAATAGTTGGTTTTTTTTTTTTGAGTTAGTTATGCTAGTTTACTTCTGCAGTTTAAAGTTGAGTCTTGAGACAGTATTCTGTTATTGTACATTCCACTGGTATAATATAAGTTTTACTATTTATTTGCTTCCCTCCTGTCGTGTATGTGTTCCCATTTTTTAGAAATCCCTTCTTCCGTGCCAGTGGTACAACCTCTTTTTCCGTGTCAGTGCTACATAGGTTGTAACAGAAAGACGTATTAGAAATAGAAGCTTTCCCAACAACAGTTGCTTCAAGTTTTTTTTTTTTGAGTTAGTTCATGCTAGTTTTACTTCTGCAGTTTAAAGTTGAGAGTCTTGAGACCTAAGACCATAATCTGTTATTGTACCTTCCATGTTTGTCATTGGATGTCTACGAGGATATGTCATTCTCTCGCTTGTTGTCGCATTCAAACACGAGAAATGTTGTCCCACGGAATTCATAATCACTTCCATGTCTAATCCGGTCAACAAGCATGCCCTCATTAGAAGGACGAGGGAGGGGGGAATTAGGGTGTGTAGGCAAGCAAGAATTGCTAAAATCCTCGTTGCCCAAGGAGTCATGAGGAAGAAAGGTATACTAGCTTCAAGGCTCGGGAACTACTTCCATATCCCCCACCTTGTCTAGGGGATATCGTGTCCCCTCGTATAACGTTAAACACTAAATGGAATAACATTTACCACTAAATGGTTTAACCAAAGCGTAACAAAAAACCATAGATGGTGTAACCACTCAATGACATACAGTATAAATTACTCAATAGCATAACATTAACCATAAGACGGCGTAGTAAAAAAGTCACAGATTGCATAACATGTTATGGCTTTTCTTACGGTGTCCCCCCTCATAACATTAACCACTACAAGGCATAACGATAACCGCTAAATGGCATAACCAATGTCCCCAGACAAGAGGGGGATATTGAAGCATTTTCCTCAAGGCTCAACAAGGCTATGAGCCAAGAAATGGGGATTATTTAAAGGATACTAGGGTCGATTGTTTTCAATATTTTTGTCCAGTGCACATGTTTTCTTTGGACTTGATAAATTCTAGATTGTTTTCAAACGGAAGACCTTACATTGCAAATGTTGGCGCTGTAAGATGTTAGGAGTTCACAAAGTGATCGTTATTAACTAGTACAGACATTCATAGATGCAGATGCAAATACATGGCGGACAGGGCAGAGACATTTTTTTTTTGGAACAACGAAAAACTTTATTAATCTCTGAAAGTACAAAGATTAAAAGGGAAGAGATGGAGCAACAACAAGCTAAGAGGGAGCGAAACCCCCTCAGACAAACCCACAACACGGCCCAGGAAAATGTTAGCAAGATGCCAACAGAAAAGAGAAGAACATAGAGCAATCCACAGACATCCCCTGGGATAAAACAAAAGAGAAAAATGAGATCATAAGAGAGAGAATAAAATGGATTCTAAAATACTCTTCAGACGAAACAAGAAGTCATCAGTTGAGAAATTCTTTTCCCCGTAAGATGCTTTCACCCACAGCGCAATTCTGATCTTAACAAGGTCAGTGGTTTTTTCCCAATCCGTAGTGGCATTTTCGAACATGTACGCATTCCTAAGGTTCCAAATTGTCCACATGACTGCCATTGGTATTACATCCCAGATCTTCCTTTTAGCCTTCTTCAATTTCCAGCCCTTCCACCATAAAAGAACATCTTTTGCAGAACATGGAGCTGCCCATTGAACTCCCCACCAGGAGAGAATATTAGACCATAAGAGCCACACTGAATTGCACTGCAATAAAAGATGATCCATGGATTCCATGTGAGTTGAACAAAATTTACAAGAAGCCTCCTCACGTTGTGAATGATACCAAGGTTATCCTGACACATTTTTACTGTTAAACATCAAGCTATATTGATCTGACTACTGTTATTTCATTGCCGTATTCTCGTTTGCGGGAACATGATTGATAATATAGAAGAGACGCAACTTGGAACAGAAGAGGAAGATCGTAGTGATCTGAAACTGAGGATTTGGGTGGAATCCAAAAAGATATGGACGGTTGCAGGCTTGCAGCTCCTGGGACTTTAACCAGAGTGACGACATTTGGACTTCCAGTGGTGACACAATATTTCATTGGACGTATAAACAGGGATGGAGCCAGAGGGGGGCCAGTAGGGGCAAGTTGCCCCTGCAAGAAGGAAAAAAACCTCTAGTTTTATATAGGAAAAAAAAAATTTCCTATGAATTACATAGGCTCGCCCCTGCAATGTATTTTGAAAAAAAAATTTGCCCTTGCGTAGTAAAATTCCTGGCTTCGTCCCTGCGTATAAATGAATTCGATCTTGCACCCTACGCATGTGGAAACACTTATCGTACGGTTTGCAAATGGGATATTGGTAAATTCTTACTTTTGGTTTGTATCTTGTTATTTAGTAAGTGCATGGTTGTCATAGTAGTTTTGAATTTCATCCACTTTCAGATCTTATGATGTTGTGGAATAAATATATCCAGCCGAGTACACGTGTAGTTATGTCCTCACAAGCGCGGTGACCTACCAGAAAAGGAAAGTGACTAAAATTAATCTTAGGCTTATCTACTATTTTAGTCCCATAAAATGCATCAAGTTTCAATTTCGTCCTTGCAAAATATTGTGTCAATTTCGTTCTTATAGTTTCAGACGAATTTTCAATTTTTCCCTTCCGTCAAATTAATGACGGAAAATGCTTATGTGGCAAACGGAAAATGATTAAAATAAAGAAAAAATGCTTAAAATGCCAGGAAAAAATGATTAATCTCCAAAAAAAATGACGAAAGTTATATAATTTTAACATACCGGAAACAATTCATTAGACAAAAAGTTTATGAAATTTATCTAATGATTTTTTGGAGATTAATCATTCGTATCGACTAGAAGAATTTTTTTTTTTTTTGTGATATCAAATGTCGTCTTATATGAATTTTTTTAACTTCGACCCATATTTTTATATTTTTTGATTCCTCTACTTGATACGAATGATTAATCTAAAAAAAAATCATTAGAAAATTTTCATAAAATTTTTGTCTAATGAATTTTTTCCGGTATTTAAATTTTTTTTTTGTAATTTTTTATCATTTTTTTGGAGAATAATAAATTTTTCCGGTATTTTAAATTTTTTTTTGGTATTTTAAGCATTTTCCGTTTTCCACATAAGCATTTTCCGTCATTAATTTGACGGAAGAGCAAAATTGAAATTCGTTTGAAACTATAAGGATGAAATTGACACAAAATATTTTGTAATGACGAAATTGAAACTTGGTGTATTTTGTATGGACTAAAATGGTAGATATGCCTTAATCTTAATAACTAGTAGTACTAAAATTTATGGGTTGTTTGTGTAAGTATTTTCTCTCATTTTTTTTTGTTAAAATGGTTATTGATGTTAACCAAACATGCACTTTTAACGGTCTGTTCCGTAAAAGTTATCATAAGGAGATCAAATTTATGGATCCGAGGGGCCTGTGGTGACCATGTCACCACAGGTGGTGTAGTGACACCAAACGGTGTCGTTTTCTTCCTTTCTTCCTTTCCCTCTTTCTTCTTTCTTTCTTTCTTCTCCTGACACTTCTCCGTACTCTCTCTCTCTCTCTCTCACGTTCTATCTCTCTCTCTCTCTCCTATCTCTCTTTCTTTCTTTTTTATTCTCTCCCCCCCTTTTTTTTATATTTTTGAAATTAGAATGTATATAACTTTTATTTTTCACATCCGATGCTGAAAAAAAATACACATTTAAAATCTACTCGACGACATCTATTAAACAAGACCAATATTGAATATATAATTATGTATAGAAAAAATAATTGAGTTTGAACTCGAGAATTTCTCTATAATTTTTTGAAGAACCAAAAATACCCGGAGAATTTCTCCGGATTTGAGCTCGTGATTTTTTGAAATTGTGAGTTTCACTAATCTCAAAATCACTTAGCTTGTGATTTTTTCGCTCGTTTATTTTTTCAAACTCAATTATTTTTTTCATACATAATTATATATTCAATGTTGGTCTTGTTTAATAAATGTCGTCGAGTAGATTTTAAATGTGTATTTTTTTTCAACATCGGATGTGAAAAATAAAAGTTATATACATTTTAATTTCAAAAATATAAAAAAAAGGGGAGAGAGAATAAAAAAGAAAGAAAGAGAGAGGAGAGAGAGAGAGATAGAACGTGAGAGAGAGAGAGAGTACGGAGAAAGAAAGAAAGAAAGGAAGAAAACGACACTGTTTGGTGTCACTACACCACAGGCCCCCGGATCCGCAACTTTATCTCATGCAATACCCACTAAGACTATCTATTCTTTCAACTTGCATACAGATAGAAATGTCAAGTGCAACTGAAACTCTTTGTGGGCAAGCATTTGGAGCAGGGCAATACCACATGATGGGTACATACTTGCAACGATCATGGATTATTGGTTTCGTCACTGCAACTATCTTGCTCCCTCTCTTCATCTTCACAGAACCCATCTTTCGGCTACTTGGTGAAGAGAAATCTATCGCAGTAGAATCCACAGATATCTCCCGGTGGTTCATTCCCATTCTCTATCTCGGTGTCTTCCTCATGACCATGCAAATGTATCTGCAAGCACAGCTAAAGAACATGGTTGTGGGGTGGGTTTCCTGGTTATTCGTGAGCAAACTGAACTTGGGATTACCTGGTGCAATGGGTTCACTGGTCATATCTTCTTGGTTAACGCCTTTTGGACTGTTTGCGTACATTTTTGGAGGTTGGTGCCCCCTTTCGTGGAAAGGATTCTCCAAAGCTGCCTTCTTTGATCTATGGCCTCTTGTAACGCTTTCGGTATCCTCTGGCATAATGCTCTGGTAAAATCTAGTTTTACTTTCTTCTGAATGTAAATTCTTTTGAAAAGGGTTAAAATTGTATGCAGAGAGAGCACAGTTATTTGTTCCTTGTAGCTCTTGGTATTTTTACTAAGGATTCGGAAGCAAAAAAAAAAAAAAAAAGAGACTAATTGTTTATTAGTTTTTTTTAGCTCTTAAATTTTGTTTTTTGCCACTTTTTCATGCTTCTTCCCTGGAATTTGAATACTCACTGATATTAGCACCCAATTTTTTTGACTTTTTGACTTTTCATGGTGTTTTATGTGATATATTGTGAGAGAGTGACTGCGTCGATTTTAAAAATAAATTGACTTTTTAGTTTTTTTGAGTTAGTGAAATGGGCCTTACTTTGTTTGGGGGTGTTTGACTGTTTGTGGTCATTCAGTGCGAATTTCATTGCCTTAATTTGGATTCCATTGAAATCTTCAGCTCATACTTCAACGTATCTTCATCCAAGTCTTCATGGTGGAAAAACTGGGTCCTGATCCCCGACATGGCGACATGTGATTTTTTCTCTTGTGGATCACAGGAAAGCAAGTACTTTTTTGTACTTTTTTGTCTGTTTCGGTCAGGGCGTCCGAGCCATCTTGTGCAAGTCTTGATTATTTCCCTCCCAATTCTGTCAAAGGCAAGCTATCAATGCTGGAACTAGGAGATTCACTTAAGATTTCTCTCATACAGCCAAGTCCCAAGAGATTCCCAAGTTTCCAACTCAGAAGGCCTATATTTATAGCTCATCATTGTTGCCACTCACGCTACCTTGGAGTTGAGTAAGAGAAATTTCCCTCCACTTTCATTGCCGACCCATTTGCATTAGTGGTGCACAGGCAGAATCGCGGGCCCAAATACAGCCCCAAACAAAAGATTCAAATTGTTCATTAATTTTCAAATATTTTTTCTAGTGTCCCAACAAAAATCAGTTCAATCCATATATATAGATACTTGATCTAATGTACTAATTTTTCATTCAAAATTCAGGGTCTTACAATTTAAATACAGTTGTCTGATTCAAATAATTTTTTAGCAGACCACTCAAAAAATATTTTAAAATGTGAATGTTTTAGATCTTTTGTGCAGGCCCTGCAATCCGGTATGTTTTGCTTCATTATTGCTTTTTCATGTTTTGCCTCATGTAAAGCAATTACCTCTTCGCATTTTTCTAAGCTAAGTATGTAATTGGCATGTTATCATGATCGCACTTTTATGTGTGTTTCATAAGTTTATAATATTCCAAGATGCTACTTCCAGCATAAATTCAATAGGCATAAGACATCCTGCTTTTGACGCTATTACTGAAGTTTCTTTCTAGAAAAATACTGAGTCTAGTGGATCAATTCAATCTAGACGGTACAATTTTGAATTCTGAGTACCTAAATTCTATGTAAATAAAAAAGAACCACTGCCCCCAATAAAATGGCTTCCCACTTTTGCCAAATTTTTCCAATTGGGTCCCTCAATTGGGCAGCCACAAGTCTTTTCTCACTTCTATTTTCAATTCCCACACGTTCATCACATCGTATACACATTTATACACAAGTCACACAATCCACAGCCACACAAATACAACTAACCCAAATTCCCAATCCAACTCCACTGAAATAGTTGGCATTGGACCTCATAGCATTAACTCTCATGTCCTCACTTCTTATCTTCACAACAAACACAAATCGCATTACTCCCTCTGTCCCATTTGTTTGCTCACTACGAAACTACGTGCAATTTTCAAACTAAAAATTAATGTATTTATCAAAATAATTTTTGAATTTTTTTTGCACCGTATTAAAGTTTTCAATGAGATCTATCAAACAAGTTTTAATAAATACATTATTTTTTAGTTTGAAAATTGCACGTAGTTTTGTAGTGAGCAAATAAATTGGGACGGAGGGAGTAATATTTATCGGACTAATGTTATTTCATTGCTATATTCTCGCTTTGCAGGAACATGGTTGATAACCTAGAAGAGAGGCTACTTGGAACAGAGGAGGAAGATCGTAGTGATCTGAAATGGAGGGTTTGGGTAGAATCCAAAAAGATATGGAGGGTTGCAGCTCCTGGGATTATAGCCAGAGCGACGTCTTTTGGACTTCTCGTGGTGACACAAAGTTTCATTGGACATATAAGTGAATTGGATCTTGCAGCCTGCGCACTTGTACAAACACTTATCGCGCGGTTTGCAAATGGGATAATAGTAAGTTCTTGCTCTTGGTTTGTATCTTGTTAATTAGTAAGTGCATGATTGTCATAGTAGTTTTGAATTTCATCCACTTTCAGATTTTATGACATTGTGGAATAAATTTACACTACCAAGTACATATGTAGTTATGTCCTCACAAGAGCTGTGACTAGAGACGGAAGCACATAGGCGCTATGGGGGCCAAGGCCTCCCCCCTTTCAAATTTCCCGATAAATAGTTGGGTATTTTTTTAGTATTACTATATTTTTGTAGGGTTGGTCTCCCCTATAAAGAAAATGGTGCGGAAATATTTGACCATATTTGTTTCTGCTACTGTTTTTGTTGTTTTTTGGGGATGTTTATGCTATTATGCTCTGGTTCTTGAGGTTCTATTTTGGTGTTTCCTCTCAAAGTTTAGGTTTGTACTTTCGATTTTTGCTATAATTTATTTTCCACTTGCCAATAAAAAAAGGGACCTAGACTATGTGTTCTATTATAGGCATTATTTGGACATTTCAAAGTATAGATTATTGAACCTTGAAATTTTAAAATCTCGTTATTTACGCGGCCCCCTTGTATATGAATTCCTAGTTCCGTCCCTGACCGGTGACCTATCAAAAAAGGAAAGTGACAAAAACTAATCTTCATAACTAAAATTTATGGTTGTTTGTGTAAGTATTTTCTGTGTCATTGTTAAAACGCTTCTTGATGTCAACCAAACATGCACTTTTAACTGTCTGTTCCATAAAAGTTAACATAACGAGATCCAATTTAGCTCATGCAATACCCTCTAAAACTATCTATTCTGTCAACTTGCATACAGATAGGAATGTCAAGTGCAACTGAAACTCTTTGTGGGCAAGCATTTGGAGCAGGGCAATACCACATGATGGGTATATACTTGCAACGATCATGGATTATTGGTTTCATCACAGCAACAATCTTGCTCCCTCTCTTCATCTTCACAGAACCCATCTTTCGGCTACTTGGTGAAGAGAAAACTATCGCAGTAGAATCCAAAGATATCTCTCGCTGGTTCATTCCCTTTCTCTATCTCGCCGTCTTCTACATGACCATGCAAATGTATCTGCAAGCACAGCTGAAGAACATGATTGTGGCGTGGTTTTCAGCTGGGCCATTTATTTTCCATTTGATCGTGTCCTGGTTAGTCGTGAGCAAACTGAACTTGGGAATACCTGGTGCAATGGGTTCACTGGTCATATCTACTTGGCTAATGCCTTTTGGACTGTTCGTGTACATTTTCGGAGGTTGGTGCCCCCTTTCATGGAAAGGATTCTCTAAAGCTGCCTTTTCTGATCTATGGCCTCTTGTAAAGCTTTCAGTAGCCTCCGGCATAATGATATGGTAAAATCTAGTTTTAGTTTCTTCTGAATGTAAATTCTTTTGAAAAAGGGTTAAAAAGTTGCAGAGAGAGACCAGTTATTTGTTCCGTGTAGCTCTTTGTATTTTCAATAAGAATTCAGAAGCGATAAAAAAAAGACCAACTGTTTATTAGTTCTTTTAGCTCTTAATTTTTTTTGTTTTCACTTTTTCATGCTTCTTCCCTGGAATTTTCATACTTACTCATCTTTTATTTCGGTTTATGTTGTAGCCTAGAGTTTTGGTACAATTCCATTTTAGTTCTGATTGCGGGATACATGTCAGATGCAGAGATTGCCATTTCTGCCTTTTCGATCTGGTAGAATCGTTCACTTGATAATTTGCATTGTATTCGATACATATACATGGAGATGGCTCATTACTTTCTTTCGGTTTTTCTTTTTCATTTTTTTTGGCAGCCTTAATATCAGCGGTTGGGAGTTTATGATGTGCCTTGGTTTCCTTGGTGCTGCATGGTATTCCATATGCCTTGTCGCGACTTCCTCTTTCGTGTTCTCTTTCTAATATCTTCGTTTGTTATGCTAACCTTCTTTGTCGTTCCTTTGCTTCAATTATTTCCTTTCCTATTTTTATGGGATATAGTGTGCGTGTTGCCAATGAATTGGGGAGAGGTGATGCTAAAGCTGTGAAGTTTTCAATCAAAGTTATTCTGAGTACTTCAGTTATACTTGGCTTGGTGTTCTTCATCCTCTGTTTACTATTTGGCCACAACATCGGTTACCTGTTCACAAGCAATGATGAAGTTGCCGAAACTATTGCAGAACTTTCCGTGTTACTTGCCTTCACAATGCTATTCAATAGCATTCAACCTGTCCTCTCGGGTAATTGACCCCTTGTTTTGCTATCATTTGAAATGAGAATCATATTTTTTTTATTCATTTGTTTCGTCTCACTATTTGTTTTAATTCATTTTTGAGACAATGGTTTCAGGAGTGGCTGTTGGGGCTGGTTTGCAGGGTACAGTGGCTATTATAAACCTCTGTTGCTATTATGTGATTGGGATTCCCATAGGATGTCTGCTTGCCTATGTGGCTGATCTTGAAGTTAAGGTAATAAGCCATTTGTCTAGATTCTGTAATCAGAAACTATATCAGCCTTACACTGAAAGGAGACTTGCCTTCGATACAATTGCTGTACAGATTACGTCTATGCTATGTTTGAATCTTAGATTTGTCAGTAAGAAGAAAAATGTAAGGGAAATGAAAATTAATGGATATGCAAAAGAGCCAAAAGAAAGAACTGATAATTTTGCTTCTTTCTTTTGATTTTCCTTTCCTATAATTTCTAAAAAACCATTTAACACTAGCTTATTATCACATGAACAGTTCGAAGGGACACGTTTTTTGTGATTTTGTAGGGAATATGGATCGGAATGCTTTCTGGGGTGGGAGTGCAAATCCTTGCACTAGCCTTGATGGTATGGAGAACTGACTGGGACTTGCAGGTAACTGAAACAAATGGACAAAATCGTAAAATCCTTATCCCTTGAATTTTGTCTTAAACTTTCAATGGCATCGACCTTCATTTCTTCTATTCAAGTCCTCCAACTTCTAAATTTAAGCCAATCGAAACCATTTTGCTGATACACTAGTATTAATGGTTTTGTCTGACATGGAAGTTGACATGGAATGAATCGAACAAGGCTAACCTTGAGTTGTTGTGTTATTCCCGTTGTTAGTTCATACGGTGTACATTGATTACGAGTTCAAAGATAATGCAAGTGGATATGCACCAAAGTTATCTATTGGATCTAAAAAAGTTACGAATCGATTACTTGTTAACTTGAACAACAGGTGACTTAACAAATTGAAGGTAAAAAAGAAGGCTAATCTACTTTTGCCGTCCTTCAAAATGAGCTCAGTTTCATTTTCATCATCACAAAAAATTTCGTTTCAATTTTACCCTTCAGGTTTCATACCCAATTCAATGTTACCATTTCTGTTAGTAAATGGATGGAAACACAGAAAATAGCTAACGGTTGCTACGTGGAACACAACAACTGGACTGTGGCCCCCACCCTCCTTCACTTGGCACGCGATACAGTGTAAAAATTTACTTTGGATATTTTTTTTACTTTGCGATTTCTTTCGGATCAAAAAAAGAAACTACTTCCGTGCATAATTTTATATTTTTTTGCACCAAATTAAACTACTACTAGAGATCTTTACTTCAATAAATTAATAAAAAAAACTTATATACTTTAGTATTTTAGATTTTTGGCTTGTTAAGTTACTTTGCAAGACCCTTCGGATAAAAAAAAACTACTTCCATGCATAATTTTTTATTTTCTTTTTCACAAAATTAAACTATTAATAGAGATCTTTAATTCTATACAAAATACTCCAAAAAAATTATATACTTTAGTATTTTACATTTTTGGCTTGTTAAGTTGCTTTGCAATATCCTTCGGATCAAAAAATAAAGTACTCAATCTTTGATTAATCTCAACCGTTGATTGAGATTTTCTAGACCGTTTGATGTAGCCTTTTCATGTACCCTATCAAATCTCAAAATTTTAAGGGTTCAAAATTTTCAAATAAGATGCATCATAGCTATAGTAAAAGAGTTTTCAAATTTTAAGGGACGAGGCCCAAATTAGTATCTGAAATTAATTTAGATTAAAAATAACTTCTTATTTTTTTTGTGAAAATTGAAACTAAAATTATTTTTAAGAAAACTCATTTGCTTCTTCGAAATACATTAGCCTTAACAATTACTGAGGCCATATAATATCACAATGTAATAAAAAAATCAAAGCTAAACATTTATTTGTACTATTTTTAAGACTGTTTGAACCATGTATGGCCAAATTTTTCCTTTCGTATTTTTTTAAACATATTATTTTTTGTATAATATATTGCACAATATTTTTACTTATAGCGAAAATGATAACTGTTTACCTAACTAATTCTCAAAGAACTATTTTAATTAAGGAACAATGGAGTTGGTCAACTGAGTTAAACAAAGATGGAAAATCAACAGTGAAGGTAACTGGCAAAAAACAGAGTTATGGTCACAAGATTACCAATATAATGTTAACTGCAATACGATATGATGGTCGGCTACATATGTTATCGAGACCAATCAATTGAGGAATTTAAACAATAGTGAATTACAATCTATCATTGGTTATATGTGTTATCTAGAGCGATTCAATGCAAAATCGATTGTAGTGTTGTTTCTAACCAGTCCCAAAATCTATTATAGAAGTTATTTATAACGATCGATTGCCAAATCAAATACTCTATATTGTACCCAATTTGATTGAGCAATCGATGTCACAATGTTTTTCTATTTTATTGCATTACATAATTGATTGTCGTGTAATCAATTATAGAATTGATTACATAATTGATTACGTATCCCATTGTTCCCTCAACCATTTTTTATAACTCAATTTTGAAGACTACCTTGATTGATTACCGAATTGATTGTGTTATGCTGTGTAATCGATTATAGAATTTGTTACATAATTGATTACATATTCGATTGTTCCCAACCGTTTGTTATAACTCAATTTTGAAGACCACTTTGATCAATTACCCAATTAATTGTGATGTATTGTCTAATCGATTATAGAATTGATAACTTATTCGATTGTTGTCAACCATTTTTTATAAAGACCACTTTGATCTATTATACAATTGATTGTTTGTGTTGTGTAATCGAGTTATATAATTGATTACATATTCAACTGTTGCAAATCGATTACCCAATTGATTATACATAATTGAAAAGTTACGATCTTTTACTATAAAAGTTACGAGACAAACGAAAATGTTACGAATCATATTTGTGAAAAATTTAAAAATTTTGTCTAAAAGTTACAAGACGTAAAAAAATGTTACGCATCATATTTGAGAAAAGTTACAATTTTTTTGTCTCAAAGTTACGAGTCCTACAAAAAGTTACGAAACACACGAAAAGTTACAGAAAGCAAGAAAATGTTACGAATCATATTGCTGAAAAGTTACGAATTATTAGTATAAAAGTTACAGAACTCACGAAAATGTTATAAATGACCGGTTCTCCTGGTCATTTATTATGAGGTGGCACAATATGAACCACAAAATGGGTGCATATCGTACACAACTTTAAGGGGGGTGTATTGTAGAATTTTCCCCGAGTATAAAGTGAAAAGTTTGCTGGAATGAATTTATTAGGCTGCTTTTTTTTGGGCAAGTATATTAGGCTGCTTTGTTATAAATAGCACAATTTTTGGTGTGTGATACTATGATATTTGAGATCACGTTTTGAGATTTCTCAATTATCACTGTATTCACCTATAATTATAGGTATTTAAACGTATCTCTGTAAATTCGAGAATACTCATGATCCATGTTTGTCCAACATTGTGGCTTATTAACTGGTTATCTTGTTTTCAACTAAATTAAGTTCAAGTCAAGTTTGAAATTCTCTCAGATACTGGCTTTCTTCACTATAGAAAACTGGATAATTTTTTTTTTTCTTTTTTCTTTTTTTACTTTCCTAACTGCACCAAAGTTGATAGACCAATTACATGTTAAAATTGAGTCTCAAAGACAAGATTTTAACATCAAATTGCAAAATGATTTCAACATCAAATTACAAAAGACTAATGCCGAGATTGAGTATAGTTACGATAACAACAATATCACAAACAGACCTTTGATTGCGCTTAGTATGAATTGAACTGATCTAGAAATCAGAGTCCTGATGGATGTTGATGATGATCATTGATTTTTTTTTTTCTTTTGTTTTTTTTGTACTTTCCTAACTGCACCCAGGTTGATAGACCAGTTACTTTTGAAGATTGACTCGGTGAAAGATTGAGTCTCCGAGACCTGGTGCATCTGATATATGTCTGACTTTGATTAAGTGGTCGCGGATGTTTCGTAACATTTTGTTTCTCATCATTGCCATCATATGTTTCCTATTGCTTAAACGGTGTTGATTTTTCTCAGTCTTCTTATCATCCTCTAGTCATGGGCAATTTTCAAGGGACAATGAGAAGTAAAAGACATTGATAGCCTTCATCTTTTTTTCATCCTACAGGTGAATGAGGCATCTGAACGTGTCGGCCGATGGTTTTTGAAACCCTCTGAGGAACCAGATGAAAGCCTCAATCATGCTTGATATTCGGAGAGCTGAAGATTTCTTAAACAACATTTAATATTAGTAGACAGCGTTTTCACATCCTTATGCGATAGCAGCTTCATTTCTAGCATTGGTGAGCTGTGGAGAATGTTTGTGTTTTTGTGAGATTTAAAACATAAGCTTTCATTCACACAAAATGCTTGTTGACAATCATTCTGTACACGTCCCGAGGTTCCCCTTAATGACAGCTATCCCTCACGTATTAGAAATAACATTAATGAACCCCATATGATTTCTATGTCGTTTCACCGGCATATCCCCAATCGACAATTATTTTTTCCAAATACGTGATGGAATGAGCCAAAGAGACTTATACCTTAAGGCTTAAAGTAATCATCTTTTCTAGTAAAAATCTATCAACTCTCAATTATTTTCAAATCAAAATGACTTTTTTTTTACTTATTGGTGGATCTATTTTGACTATATTAATAACTATTAATTTTTTACTACTCAAATAAACTGCTTTTTTGGTCAGAAAAAAAAAATATGGATCAAAAAATTTAAGAATTGACAACTTTTTATTATTTATTCTAGGAAAAATTCACTTTGACCTCTCTTGTTTTGGCCTATATGCAGTTTAACCCCGATACATTTGTTTATCAGCACATATCCGCCCTTTGGTTGTTGGACCAAAGTGCACCGTCAATATCCTTAACAACACTTGTAAATGACCTTAATAGCCACATCTTGACATTCAACAAGAAGAACTAATAATCCACAAAAATTTGATATGAAAATAACAAATACGGAAAATTTTGAATAAAGACAAAAAAATAAGCCAAGTACCTTTACTTAGCCAAAAAAATCCCTTACAGGGAATGACAGGAGCTTAAGATTACTACTAACTTTGCTTCGTATTCTTTCTTTTTTTCTCCTTAGTAAAAGGATGGCAAATGGCGACCAGTGTAGCAGTCACCTTGGGTGTTATCATCGGGGTTCCCATGTATTGTGAAATATCAAGTTTGATCTTAGCTACTACCTGAGGCGAACCCGTCACCCCAACCCTACCAAAGTGCTACAGCAGATCAAGGGCCCTCCACACTATATATGGTTCAAAGGATTTCTACCCGCAAGCGGGATTCGAACCCGTGACCATGGGGAGGGTGGACTTTCACCTTCACACCTAGGCTAGCTACCACCTTGGTCGTATGTATCTATCTATTCTTGATTTTTCCTTGTCTATTGCGGGATACTCGATTTTACTTTCATGTTTATGTCGCAAACACCCAAATGAATTTTTTTTTTCTCAGCAAACATATAGACTGTAATATTCTTTGAACTCAAAATATGCACTAAAAGTGCTTCTAATTCTAAACTACAATTGTGTTTTAGATGATTTTTCAACTGACAGGATACTACTATAACTACATTACTTGAAATTGATACTGCTTTTTACAGAAACCCATTTACGAAATCCTAATTCACAACCACGGCCCGATTATGCAAATCCCTAATCGCACACACAATTATCATTACATTACTTGAAAATAATACTGCTTTTTACAGAAACCCATTTACCGAATCCTAATTCACAACCACGGCCCGATTATGCAAATCCCTAACCGATATCCGGTGCGTTATTAAGCCTGGATTATCCGCACACAGCCATGTGACTCACATGGCTGTTACTGACTCACATGGCTGTGTGATTAGAAATTTCAAAACCGAGGTGAGTATGTTATTAGGATCACTGAAGAATTACTCGTCGAGTTGGTGTCGTTCAACAAGTCAAGAAACCAACACAAAATGAATGCCCTTACACAAATACTGAAATACCCACATGAATTTATAAGAACCACACATATTGCACATTTTGGTACAATTGACATCTCTTTGAGGGGGTAAATTGCACATTTTGGTAAGTGGCTACAGAATTATTGAAACAAGCCCATCTATGGGCACGCCAATACTACTTTGAGTACGCTAAATATACACTAAATTGTGGGACCCATTTCAGAATTCCACACGAATCATCGAAGCGGTTCAATTTGTTTCAAAAATTATTTTTAAGGTTTCTTAAAAAAATTAGCTCATTCAGATATCAGAAATAGGTTGTCAATTCATTCAAACTCTAACCGATATTCAAATGAGTTGAATTTTTATCTTAAATTTTTTTTTGAAAAAATAAATTGAACGCCTCGATTATTTGTATGAAACCTCAAAATGAATTACAAACGATTCAATCTACATTCTTCTGGATCCCATATACATTTGGTGTATCAATATGGAGTAGTTTTTTTAAATCACAACATTTTATGGTTTAGCCATTACTTCTGGTTCCTTTAATAAGTAACTACTGTATTTTATCTACCTACTTCATATATCTGTATACAGATAACTTCTAATTGATCAGTTCAGATTTTGAGCATTCTTAGGGGAGAAATTTTGAACATAAAGCAACTTTACCATCCGACAATCAATTACACCAAGAGATGAAAGCACTTGATCAACCATCTCTCGAGCGCAGATCAAGCATCCGGTGCTCTGTATTTGTAGAAAATTGTTTCCACCTTTTCCTTCTTGTCCTTTACATATCTCTTACTTGTATACATAAGTGAGATCAAAGAAATAACTCTGTCTTCATTCTCCAGATATTTTGATTCCACATTTTATTTCGTGCTTCATGCCAAATTCTCTAAGTATTTTGAGGGTCGGGCAAACAAACGGCTCGTGAGCTTCGGTTTGCTGCCTAGAAGTAGGCTGGAAGGCCATTGTTTCTAGGAGAAAGAACACTATCCAGCCGGTGCAGAGGTGGGTGTATCAGTCCCAAGAAGAGGGCGTTTTCGCATGCCTTGACAACCCCATAGGCTTCTATGGACATTTTGTTACTTTTTGCTTTATGGCTAATATTCTATTATAAGATTAGTTTTTTATAATCAAACGTTGTAATTAACCTATGGAGCACTGACATTGAAAGAGGCCGGCGTGTCTCCGTGTTCGATACGGGGATACGTTGATGGCAAAATACGTATGGCGTGTCCTCTGAATTCAAATAATTATTTTAGATGGACACGGTGGGGATACAGTGGGGACACGGCAGTGGTAAACATACAATTTTTTAAGTTTTGGGGGTAAATATGCATTACTTCAAATAGACTGGGTTAAAAGTGTAATATGATATATATATATATATATATGATGTTTTTCTTTATATATTGATGTTTCATGCTTAATGCTTATACATAACTATATTTCCTCTGGTATAACATAAATATAACTTATTTATTTTTGTTATGTCTCCTATGGTGTCCGCACTTTTTTAGAAATTCCCTATCTGTGTCAGTATATCCGTATCCGTGCTACATAGGTTATAACAGAATGACCTAATAGAAAGAGAATATTTCCCAACAACAGTTGCTTGAAGGTTCTTTTGAGTTAGTTATGCTAGTTCACTACTTCTGCAGTTTAAAGTTGAGAGCTTGAGACAGGACCAAAGATCATATTTGGTTGGTCGTGCTAATCACACACCTCCTGTAATAATCACACAACTTCTGTTATTGTACATTCCATGTTTTGTTATTGAATGTCTGCGACGATATGTATGTCATTATCTCGCTTTTTGTTGCATTCAAACATGAGAAATGTTGTCCCACGGGCCACGGAACTCATAATTACTTCTACGCCTAATCCGGTCAACAAACATGCCCTACGAGAGTTGCCTCATAAGAAGGACGAGGAAGGGTTGAATTAAGGTGTGTATGCAAGTAAGAATTGCTAAAATTAGCGTCGTCCAAGGAGTAAGCAAGAAAGTTATAACCAATATATGAGCCGAGAAACGGGGATTATTTAACGTATAGGTACTAGTGTCGAATGTTTTCAGCATTTTTTGTTTGTTGCGGTTGTATTCGTTGGACTTCGTAGGTTATAGATAGTTTTCAAAGGGATAAACCTCACATTGCAAATGTTGACGCTAGCTGTAGCAATGTAAGGGGTTCACAAAGTTATTTTTATTAACTAGTACGGACTAACATACGTATGCAAATACATGACTGATAGGGAAGAGATATATATTATTATTGAACATCAAGCTATATTTATCTGACTAATTTTATTTCACTGTTATGTTCTCGTTTTTCAGGAATATGGTTAATAATATAGAAGAGTGGCTACTTGGATCAGGTGAGGAAGATCGGAGTGATCTGAAATGGAGGGTTTGGGTAGAATCCAAAAAGATATGGAGGGTTGCAGCTCCTGCGATAGTAGCCAGAGTGACGCAATATGGACTTCTGGTGGTGACACAATCTTTCATGGGACATATAAGTGAATTTGATCTTGCAGCCTATGCACTCGTACAAATACTCATCGTGCGATTTGTAAATGGGATACTAGTAAGTTCTTACATACTCTTGCTTTGTATCTTGTTACTTGGTATGCACATGGTTGTCATATTACACAGTTTTGAATATCATCCACTTCCAGGTTTTATGATATTGTGGAATAAATATATACTTCCGAGTACCTATGTATTTAGGTCCTCACTAGTGTGGTGACCTGCAGAAAAAGAAAAGTGACAAAAATAATCTTAATAACTAAGATATATGGCTAATTGTATAAGAATTTTCTCTCTTGTTAAAACGCTTCTTGATGTCAAGGAGATCCAATTTAGCTCATATAATACCTTCTAAGACTATGCATTCTTTTCTACTTTCGGTTCTCAGTTATATCTACTTGCATGCAGTTGGGAATGTCAAGTGCGACAGAGACTCTTTGCGGGCAAGCATTTGGAGCAGGGCAATACCACATGATGGGTATATACTTGCAACGATCATGGATTGTTGATTTCGTCACTGCGACAATCTTGCTCCCTCTCTTCATCTTCACAGCACCCATCTTTCAGCTACTTGGTGAAAACAAAGCCCTCGCCATAGAATCCAGCGATATCTCCCTCTGGTTCATTCCCTTTCTTTATAGCTTTGTATTTGTCTTGACCAGCCAAATGTATCTGCAAGCACAGCTGAAGAATGTGATTGTGGCGTGGCTTTCAGCTGGGTCATTCATTTTCCACTTGATCGCGTCCTGGTTATTCGTGAGCAAACTGAACTTGGGAATACCTGGTGCAATGGGTTCATTAGCCATATCTTCTTGGCTATTGCCTTTTGGACAGTTTGTGTACATTTTCGGAGGTTGGTGCCCACTTTCATGGAGAGGATTCTCTAAAGCTGCGTTCTTTGATCTATGGCCTCTTATAAAGCTCTCAGTATCCTCCGGTATAATGATTTGGTAAATCTTGTTTTACTATCTTCTGAATGTAAATTTTTTCAAGAAAGGGTTAAAAGTTGACATTGAGAGAGACAGAGAGAAAGAGCAGTTTTTTGTTCCTTGTAGCTCTTTTTATTTTTACACAGGAAACAAGACTAATTGTTTATAGTTCCTTTTAGCTCTTAATTTTTTTTTGGTTTCAGCTTTTTCATGCTTCTTCCCAGGAATTTTCATATTCACTCATCTTTGATTTTGGTTTGCGTTGTAGCCTAGAGTTTTGGTACAATTCCATTTTAGTTCTGATTGCGGGATACATGTCAGATGCAAACATTGCTATTTCTGCCTTCTCAATCTGGTATAATCATACACTAGTTAATTTACATTGTACTCGTTACTTAATTAGTTGTAGAGATTACCTTCTAACTTCTTTTTTTGGCAGCCTTAATGTCAGTGCTTGGCAGTTTATGATTTTCCTTGGTTTCCTTGGAGCTGGATGGTATGCCATATGCCTTGACGCCACTTCCTCTTTCTTGTTCCCCTTCTTATAGATCCATTTGTCTAAACAGACTATTGGCCGTCTTCTTTTGTGATGATAACTTTCTTTGTCATTCCTTCTCTCAATTTTATTTCCTTTCTTATTTTTCCGGGGTATAGTGTGCGCGTTGCAAATGAATTAGGAAGAGGTGATGCTAAAGCTGTCAAGTTTTCAATTAAAGTCATTCTGAGTACAACAGTTATACTTGGGATGGTGTTCTGCATCCTTTGTTTAATATTTGGCCACAACCTCGGTTACCTGTTCACAAGCAATGAGGAAGTTGCCAAAACTGTTGCAGACCTCTCCGTGTTACTTTCCTTCACAATGCTATTCAATAGCATTCAGCCAGTGATCACGGGTAATTGACCCCTTGGACAATATATATGGTCATTCTGCCTTGTTACATTTATTCACTGTTGAGACAATGTTTTCAGGGGTGGCAGTTGGTGCTGGTTTGCAGGGTACAGTGGCTATTATAAACCTCTGTTGCTTTTATGTGATTGGGATTCCATTAGGAGTTCTCCTTGCCTATGTGGCTGATCTTGAAGTTGAGGTAATGAGCCATTTGTCTGGAAAAAAAACGAGTTTGTCTAAATTATTGCTTTCTCTGATATGAGGAACGAAATATGTGCAGATGGCTGCTGTTATTGGAAGTGAAAAGTTTGTGCTTCTATTTGCATTTTCTCGTTAATGCATGATTTTTTCGTGTTTCCGTAGGGAATATGGATTGGAATGCTTTCTGGGATGGGAGTGCAAATCCTTTCACTAGCCTTCATGGTCTGGAGAATTGACTGGGACTTGCAGGTAAATGAAACAGATGGATACAATCGTAACATCATTTAGTCCCATCAAATTTTCCTCTGACGTCGAATGGCATCCTTCGACCTTCGTGTCAACTTTTAAATTTTAGCCAATGTAAGTTAACACTTTAACAGACATGGCCGATCAAAAAAATAAAAAGACTGACAGATTTGAAGACGGTTGATGGCATTTGGCTGATCTGCTCTATTTTTTTTTTTTTTTTATTACAGTGCGATTAGATGTTTCCTATTGCTTAAATGGTGTTGATTTTTGTCTTTGCTCTGATCATCCTCTAATCATAGGCAATTTTGAAGGGACAATGAAAACTAAAAGACACTAGTAATTTGTTCAATGATAAACACCCTTTTTTTTCATCCTACAGGTGAATAAGGCATCCGAACGTCTCGGCCAATGGTTTTTGAAACCCGCCGAGGAACCAGATGAAAACCTCAGACATGCTTGATATTTGGAGAACTGAAGATACGGCATTTTTATTGGAAAGTAAACTTAATTAAATGTGCAAGTGGGAAATGTGTGTGCTTAGGAGTTATAAACTTAATTAATTGTTATGCCAGTGGGCTAGGAGTTTTATAAATAGGTGTACATGCTTGCATTGAGTTTGTGTGGGAAAATAAAAGAGAAAAAGAAAACAAAGAGAGCAGAGTGAGAGGAGACGTGGGAATCCCCTTTGGGGGATTTCCCCCCACCAGTATGTGTGTGTGTGAGAAAGAGTGGAGTGACTTGTGCATGTATTTGCAATTTAATAGAAAAATAGATTTGAGTTTTGTGTAATTCTCTTATTTTCCCAACAATTTTCTTGTTTCCTTGTTTTCTCCAATTTTTTTTATTGTTTTAATCCTACATATTTCAAAACTACCATTTGAAATTCTTTGGTTTAGCAGCTTCATTTCTACCATTGGTGAGCTGTACAGAACGTTGAGAAAAACTCTTATAATTTGAAATCACTTTTATAGAATCATTACAAACAACTACAACTTACGCGTATTTAACAAAGCAATTTGCAAGTGGTGGCTAGCGCATGCGGTAGAACTTTTGGATGCCCCACATTGCACCTCGGGATCAAGTCCTACTCCCCAAGCATTTTGAACTATTAAAACTTATAAAAAAATTATACAGTATAATTCCAAAAATAGTAAGTTTTTAAAGTACGTAATCTAAAATTTTATAATAGAAAAATCTAAATTATAAGTGATAACAAACAGGAGCAACTGCTTTCCAAACTTTAAAGTGCCGTCTGAGTGGAAATTTTAATTCTCTTTTGGGTTGGAAAAAACATATCTGAAATTCGGTTCATTTTATCTTTTACCTGCAAATTTAGTTCATTAGGTTGGCCAAATTTACTATATTTGAACATTGAACAACTTACACATAATGTTTTGAATAACTGAAACTTGGAAAAATAATGGACGATCTAGAATAGGAAGGAGCACACATATAGAAAGAACAAAGAACTAATACAATGAAATTAGAAACACCCTGAATCCTGAATTATTAATGAACCGGGCTTTTTATTAATCCAGCTATGACTGATTTTCGTATAAAGAGGATTTACAATTGGTTTACGTCTACATGACATAACATCAGATCCCATTGTTTTATGTAATAACATTTCACCAAAATCACATAACAAGCAAACTAAAACTTTGAGAACAAAGTAATTAGCCCACATTATCGTTGCAGCAGGTTGTAAGCCGGTAAATCTTTCACAAAGGATACATCCTCAAGCGCAAGCTCACGTTCTAATTGTGTCCTCGTTGACTTCAGAACATCCTGAAGTAACAAAACAGCCAAAAAAAAAAACCTAGGTCAAACAACATTGTCATTTTCAAACATAAGTAACAAGCGATTGATGAAACTGGGCAATCGGGATTTATTTTACATTAAACTCCATATACGAAGCCCGCTTTGCTAGCCACTGAGCGTCCATCATTCGAAAGGCAACACAGTAAAGGTTGTCAAATGCCATCTCATCTTGGCTCAGTAACTCTAAGAACCGAATTCCTGCCAAAGAATTTGGCTTCCCTGCAAGAATCACACCACTTAATACGAGTTCAACTAAATAACTAAGGCAGGGGCACAAGAAGTTAGGTCGTCGAGGCCAAAATTAGGTCATAATATGACATGAATTACAGAGTTACCAATATAATGACTGTCATATTTACCTGACTGTAGATCCAACATTTGTACCAACGTGAACGAAACATTGATGCCGGCTACAGCAAAGGGATACTCCCACTCAGCTCTAATTCCATCTCTTTTGTGCAACAAGTTCTGGAATGCATCCTGTTAGAGGAACAAAAGGTGAAAACTACTTCTGCCCTGAAAAGGGATACACTCCATAATCTTATCACATTGGTTGTAAACGAGCACAAAGTCGTGAATATAGTATAAGACGTGCTTTTGAGAAGTACTGTGCAAATTGAAACATAAAGCTTAGCACAGTTAGTACCGCTGTCGAAAGGCACATTTGCTAGTGTGGCAAATAATAATTTCAGACGACAACGTTAAATCATAAGGGCGCATGTTATAAACATCAATATCAAGACTGCCAATTATTGTAAATTTGTAATTCCAAAATGAGAGAAAAGAGGTTAACAAGTCTTGATCACTTGGTTTAGCATGAGCTGGTAGCAACTAATACATAACGAGCCACATGGCCTGCGTTTGTCCTTATGCTACCAACTAACGCTAATACCCCTAGCCAATTACGTATTGGAACACGCATTCCAAGATATGGCATACCTAAGTACCTAGTAAGGCAGTAACGTGTTGGAACATACATTCCGACATATGGCATACCTATGTTCCAAGACATTCAATTTGGAGATCCCAAGTGATCCCGAAGTTTTTTCCTTTACAGAATAGAGAGATTGGTGCTTTTGCAGGACAATCCATAAGAAAAATTGGTCACAAATTCATAATGCTTTAACAATTATATTTTACATGAGTAATTAGGCTAATAATACTCTATTTTATTGTGAGATTATTTCTTGAAATACATATGTTCTTGTACTGTTTTTTGGCAACATAAGGAAGCCTACCCCACCACACGGCAATTTAGGGCATGTGGCATATCACATTCCCATACCCATTCCTCGTACCGGGAGTCCGGGACGATCCTCATTCCAGGTAACAGAGTTTTTTCCTGCCTCTGTAAATCCAAATTGCAGGTCTCCACCAAAAATCAGCCTCTTGCAAGTTTAAACTATGATCGAAACCTTGTGTGCGGACGTCCCCTCCTTTTCTGGACTAGTCATTCAATTCTCTACAGGGCTATATGATAAACCTTCCTGCATTTCTTTTCCTGACAGCGTCTTTTCCTTGTGATACCTTTGATGACATTTTCATGCAGTAATGCACGCATAGAATAACTTTTTCGACTTGTAGGCCAGGGTATGCAAACATTTTTTTTCCAAATCTCTTAAAGAAGAACTATCACCTAAACAACAGGGGAGTGGCACCAATTTTACCTGTAACAAGGATGGTTCAAACTATGGGAACGTCATACACCACACCTAAAATTTGGTAAGCTAGGCATGCTTCTTAGGGCCACAGCAGTAAAATTCATGAAGGCACTAAATATGAGAGTAATTTCTCCCTTTATCTACTTTATCAGAAAAGCTGATTTTATATGATCAGACGTTTATTTCCAGCTACTGATTACTTTTGAAGGCATCATTTTAATCTGGTAACAAATTATGCCATCTGAAACACAATGCTCCAAAGCTCAGACCACTCTCTAATTCGTACACTGAAGATGGACGGAATATATCATATTGGAACACAATTTCATAGCCCACAGTTTTGAAACAAGAAGAAAGTGGAGGAAGACATGGCACATCCTCAAGAGAGACAAGTTGTACATGTGTGTTCTAGAGTATCCCCTAATTTCCATACCCTCGGCTTAATGGTTATTCGCCTGACAAATTTACATTCATAATATGATAGAAATCATCTTTACCTTACTTGCGACTCTAATTTTTTGAAGTATCTGTGTCAAAACACATGCATTAAGTTAGAATACGTGTAATGTGTTTGAATGTTTACTTGGACATGCATGCAACAAATATGAATGAGTGAATAAGACTCTCATTTAATGCAGACACACAAAAAAATAATCCACATTAGTTTGCACATTAGACACTATTTTATCCTAAATAAAGGAAAAGTGATTAAGAAAGATGAAATATAGGTGTCATGACTCATATTCCCTAATCCCTGTTTGGCAGAGGTATATGGGAGGGGGATATGGGATAAACCAGGATATACATATCTGGCATGGATATATCCATTGTTTGTTTGCATTTTACAACCTGGATATTATTTAGCCAGTACATACATATCCCTTTGCAAGGGGAGAAGTTTTAGACACCCCCACCCTCTGTCTAAATATAATCTGGGGGAAACATTACCCAAATACACTTGTTGGCCCCACAATGTTCTTGCAAAACAAAACCCAGTCACTCTCCCCCTCTCTCTCTCGTAGAAATACAGCAATAATCTCTACATATGATCTTGGTGGGATTTTGTAGATAAACAAAATACTACCCTCCTCTGAATCATAAATTGCATTTGCAAAAAAAAAAAAAAAAACCCCAATCTTTTTTTAAAGATTTCAATAAATAACAAGTTAGCAACCACCTAATAAAAGAAACAAAAATTAAATAAATTGAAAGGTTTTACAAACAAGAGCACAAAGTTTGAAGAAAAAAACAGTCTATCCATTCAAATCTGTGAAAGAGGGGAAGAAAATTTCCTGTAAATCCCCAGCTTGAACCACTAAATCTGACCATGCATCCACTGTCTTTCGGATCTCTTCATGCCATGGGAGAAAATGGGGGCGAGAGAGAGTCCCTGTTTTATTTTTCTTTTTGTTTTCGGAAGTGACGTGTAGCATAATTCAGAAATCCCTTTGATATTTCTAGAAAGGGAGGAGTTATGATCCAGTTGTATCACATAAAATGTGGAAAAGGGTGCTTTGGATCAAAGTGGGTTTGTAGTTCGGATAAAAAAAAAATGTCGGTTTGTAGTTCGGATTTAAAAAAAAAAAATGTGGGTTTGTTGCTGATTTACCCCGAGGAAAAATAACAAAAACAAAAAAAAACCCACATATCCAACCAAGGGTAAAATAGGAATTTGACACCATTATTCATTACCCACCACTCCATATCCCCCTACTAAAAAATTTAAACAAACCAAATAACTTTTTATCTCCCCTTCTAAAATAATCCCCCTCCAATCATATCCCTCTCTATATCCCCCTCTTATTATATCCCACTTCCCCCCTCATATACATATCCTTCAAACAAACAGGGCTTAAGGTATGAAAGCTCTATTAATCCAACACTTACGCACATTGCCCACACCCAACATCCGTGCTCAAGAGTCAAGTCCATGCAACATAGATCTTCACTCTAAACATAACGCTCATAATTTCTAACTTCAGTTAAAATCTTGCGAAATTACTGTTATAAAATAGAATAAAAACATAAAATTGATAGATTGAGAAATATGTGTTAATAAACTTTCACATATATAGTATAGCGTGGCTGTGTCCCCATGTCTTGACTATTAAGGGCTATCGTCCCAACACAGCTCATGCTGACAATAAACACACATGTCCATATCCGCAAATCATAGGACATTACAGACCACTTTCTTAGATCATCACTTGCAAAGCTTGATTTATTGTCCTTTACACAGACTTTCTCATAAGCTATGAAGCACGGATACTCTCATTTTAGCCTCCGTATCACGTACCGTACGCGTATCGGATACGGATACGCTCCGGATACGTATCCGATACGTTTTTTAGAGCATCCGTAATTTAAATTTATTTTTTGTAATTCGGATACGTTTTGGATACGTTTGGATACGTTTAGGATACGTTTCGATACGTTTTGGATACGCGCGGGGTTAATTTGTTATTACATAAAATATATGGGCCAAAAGTGTAATTAAGGCTGTAATTTAAACTCCCCAGTCGACTCTGGCTTACACAGTACGAGGCTTACACAGTACGAGGCTTACCGAGTACGATTTATGAACTGCTGTGCAAACCGATCGACTCTGGCTTCTCTTCACCCATCTTCGTCGTCGATCATCGACGAGTCTTCACCGTGACCAGCCCCCGTCATCGATCTTCCTCTCATCTTTGATTCCGGTAAGTTTTTCTCTCTCTCTCTCCTCTCGTCTCATCTCTCTCTCTCGTCTCTCACTCTCGTCTTATCTCTGTGTGTGTGTAATGTATATATACACATGCATTTAGTTCAGTTTTTTTGTTAAGTTTCTCTTCTTATTTTTTATATTTTTTAACACACAAAGATCATATATATATATATATATATATTTTTTTTTTATATTCAACGTATCCCCCAACGTATCGTATCCGGGTTTTTGGAAAAATCGCGTATCCGCGTATCCGTATCGTATCGTATTCGTATCCGTGCTTCATAGCTCATAAGGCGTGGCATTCAATGATAAATAGGAAAATCAGTATTTCATCCCTTGGATTGGTACTGTTTCTGAACAAAAAAGTACAACATGCCTATGAACAGAACATCGTCAAAAGAAAGGTTTTAGGGAAAGACGTGGTGGTTTGACAAACATAAAGAAAAAAAATCATTACTAGTTTACACAAGCATGAAACGAGAATGCAAATCAACTAAGCCATACCATATAGAAGGGCTAAGGCACCAATAATTCAGTCACTTTGTACATTGAAAATTATAGCAAAATAAAAGTACGTTAAACCATGGGACAATCAATCATCAAGTATTAACCCAAAGAAAAGGAAAGTAAACAAACCGGGTACGTCTTGGCAAAAAATATAAGATTCTCCAATGATATGTAACCGCCACCCCTGAAATAGTATTAAAAAAATTATATTGCACATTGATTCACAAGAAAAATCGAGTAGAAAGCAGCAACTACTTTTCTTACCTGAAATCTGTTGAAGGATCAGATCCCTGCCAACCCATCTCCTTCCAAAGCTCTGATTTAAGAGGTGGGAGATCCCTGTCAGGGTAAGCTAATCTCCATAGCTGTTTAAGTGCATCCTGCAACCAGAATATCAGTTTCAACTTACAATTTGGAACTGATAACTGTAATCATCACTTAACATAAAAAGCAGGTATAGAATCAGGCTGATTTTTCGACAACCTGTTGTTTCGCCACCTCATGCTATGTTATGATCTATAAATTGGATTATCATGTATCAAACAAGTCTAACATACTAATATGATCAAACCCGTATACTGGCTTAAATTTATCAATGGTTCGATCATTCTTTCATCATACTTTTATTGAGTTTCGTGTTTGTCAGTTTTGCATGTGAATGGTGAAAAATTGGTTCTCTTGCATGCATTTTTCCTTCTCAAGGAAATTTTTGTTTTTACAAGAGGTGTTTTAGTACACTTTAGAGCTGAGGTCTAACATGGTTTTTTCCCCTCTTTCTCCCATGCCTAACAAACTCTAGCTTTGGCTGGTTTAGAACTCAGACAAAGAGTTGTAGCTTAGGGTCAACTTACTTTTGATTGATCTATATTTTTCTTTAATTAAGGCTTTCAATTTTATTATGACAGTTACCGTCTTGTATTTTGGCAATTGATGGATAGGCATAATTTTAGGTCCGCTCAAGAAAGGCGTTTTATTTATGCTGTCCAAATTTTCGTTAAACATTGCATTGAAATGTAATTTTTATTACCTAGGGCAAGAATGAGCATGAGCCATCATACGAAATCCGTACTCTAAAACTAGTTAGAACAAAAGAGTAAACAGCCATAGAAACTATCAATTCCTCTTCCATGCCTCCTCCTAAAGGACATGGTAAAAGAACATATTCTACCATATGTAGCTCACGACTTAGACATATGCACCAACAAAATATCGAAAAATTACAAACCTGATATTCAATCTATTCTAATCTATAAAGGCAGAACCCCTTTTCGGTGTAACCAAATTTTGAAGCCCTGTCACAAACATGCTTTCCATTATTATCCCTTGAAAATCAAGTTTTTACAGCCTTTTCAAACTATCCCCTATTAACTTGATTGATCGAAGGAGTAAAGAAGTAAAAAGGGGAAAACAATAACTGCTTCATCCCTGTGAACTGCCCACGTTCAATATTCCACTCCCTCCCATTTGGTTTCCTTCAGCCCGACAGAGAGAGAGAGAGGGTGGGGGGGGGGGGGGGGGGGGTGTAGGGTATTCTGGTTTCCCTCATAAACAAAGGCCTGTTTTTTGGATTGGCAGCATGTGATGTACCAATTGTGTATCATCTCTATCCTTTACCCAACTAAATTAATTAGTATTCTTATTTGAGCGTGAGAGAAAGAAGATCGAAAATGACAAATGAAATATCCAGTTGTCCGGTAGCACATAATTTCAGATAGTATACGAAAAAAAGGATAAATAGTTTGGCATTAGGACTTGCATATTACCATAATGTTATAAGTATCTCAGTGAGTCTAGAAGCACCAATACAGCAAAACACAGCGAAAAGATACAAAATTCCTATCTACGCCAGGCCAGGACATGTTTTGCAGATTTTACTAATCAGAAAGAACCTGCATTGCTACGTGTCGAAACAGACAATCCAATCGAAGTCCCTAAACACTACTTTTATTGGTAGAAAGGTTTCGAAAACCTACTTGGTGTTCAAAATTCCCAAGAACTGATATAGTAGTTCTCTTCTGTCATCACTACAAATGGTTAACTATCATCGCCAGTTTGAAACAACTTGAAGAAGTCAAGAAAAATAGAACGGAATGGTTAAACAGTTTGAAGCAGAGCAGAAGCAATGTTCACTATCAGAAAAATAGAAAATTTAAGGCTTACTTGATGCTCCACAAGAGAACCATCGAAGGGAACTTTAAGTCTCCGCTGGAGATTTTTTAGTCTTGCCTCCTAAAAGCATACCCACATAGAGCATCAACCACAGGAAATTGAAAACCCATTCAGGAAGAACATAAAACACAAATCTCTTCACAAAAACACAAGAAGGGAGCAAGACAATTTCCCGAACAAGATTGTAAACCTCAAAAGACAACATACACTCTTCAACATAATATCGCTAAAAAAACTAGACCTATCTTGTAGATAGAGGAAGTGCAAAATAACTTCTACTATTGTCCCTCAGATAAGAACACAAGCATGCTATAACGAAAGAAAAACTAGCACTTGATGATTGGAAAATGCCACTGAATCAAATAGAGAATGAAGACCTAGGATATGAAAAAATAAATAATATGAAAATGGGGATTATATTTGGCTGAAAGAATAAAGTGGTATAAACTACTCATCAGCTATAGAAAAGCGTAAGACAAGGTCTCTGCTGAAAAAATATTGGCCCAAGGGGTGTTTCCAATTTGACGAACATATATTTCCTAGGAACAACAATACAGTCCCCATTTAAGGATAAGCCATAACATGAGTGTGATACTTTATATAAACTCTCAAAATATGTAGAATTATGACATAACTTGGATAGAGGAACAAGAAAAGATAACGGAGACGAAAATAAGAATATCATATACACCCTTGCAGTATTACTAGACTCTTCAGTTCACATTGAACCCTTTTCAAATCTGTGGCAGGTGTATTTTACAGCCAAAAATAGATGTGCATTAAATATATGTTTTGAGAACATATTAAGTATCCTTTCGTTTTCAATAACTGGAAAGCCCAAGAAGACCAAAAAGTTCAGTTACCCAAAACAAGGTGGTCTTTATGTTTACCTGTAAAGGACTAAGTGATGGCACAAGAAGCTTCTTGGTTTGTCCATCATGAGCGCCAGAATGAAAAGGCAAAAGCCGTCCAATAAGTGTGCCAGATCCAACAACAAAATTTGCTATAAGCAACAAAAGATAAAATTTTCAAAATTAATACATTTGAAGCGTCAGACACTTTGCTGCCTCTAACTGTTTCAACTCGACTTCCACACTGATTTTTCAAATGTCATTAGACAACGGAAAGAGGTAAGTGAGACAAATTATGCCAAAGAAACAAGCAGAACGTCGTCTGTCCTACTCTTAGTCAACATGCTAATCGTCAGTTAGAAGTTAGAACCGAAGTGACCATTTGAGTCAAATTATAACTAATGTACTTCATGACCTTAACAAAATGTATTTAAATAAACTAAATGATTTTAGCTCGAAAACACAAAGTTTCAGTCACTAAATGGCGCGTCAAAAGAACAGAGATTTATTTCTTCATTCAGTGGAGCCATGGGTGTAATATCAACAGCATATGTAAACCAAAGAAACGAACTTCATTTCCAAATATGGGATCACCAGATGAGTTTCAGTATTGATAGTTGCGCGGTGAAAGTCTCTATCCCGCTATAAAGTCTTCATATAAATTCTTTTTTGCGCGGTGAAAGTCAGTATTGCTAGTTGTACTTAGTGAGGTTTAAACCTATGTCAAATGCATGGGAGTGCGTGGTACCTACCACTGGGCTACAACTCCCCTTGCCTTCGAAATGTATAATATGTTTGACACCTACATTTGCTTCCATGGGTACACGAAAACCGAAAGGAATGAAGAGCGCAACAACAATTGAGCGGTGATAACAACTTTGCCCACTGTTGAAATTGGGGAATGCCAAAAAGGATTTCCCCCCAAATACAATTACAATAGTATATGAATTTCTCAAAAGTTTAATCCCACACCAGTAATAATTGTACGCAAGTAACTCCGTTGTTGAGAGCACTGGTTCCCTTCCTTCATTTTTCGGGTTACAAAATCCTATTAAATCAAGGGATGCAAGAACAAGAATCTCTGAGAAAAGTGAGAATTGTGGTGATGCCGAGGGATGGGATGCCCAGGAGGACCCTAGGCGGGATGACTGTCGGTGGCATGCATGCTGGGGATGTATTTTAGCACCACAGTGGTCTGACTGTAGAACCAGTTAATAGAAATTAAAGAAAAGAAGGTGAAACATCTGACAAAATTAATGATCAGTCGATTCAGTCCACAGGCTATTGAGTAATTTCAGTAGAATCCAGCTAATGGATCTCGCTTTCTTTTCCATGGATGGGTTAAAAAGCAATAATGTTAAAAGTGGAAAATCACATACCTAACCACTGTGTCCACTGGGTAATTATCTGGGAAAATAAAAGCGTCCAATGGAAGTGTTCTTTCTTTCGTTCATCATCCCAAATATCTGCAAGTGTGTCTCCCTGTAGTAGAGATAGATTCCAATAAATAGCACAAATTTAGATGCATGGTACTTCCATCCCAGTAACCCAAAAAACAAGCAGAAACACAAAAGAAAAGAAAGCAAGAGAGACAACAGATAAACCAAAACTCACTTGTGAGGGCCCGTTCTCATGTTCATAATTCCCAAGTAACGGTTCATCCAAACCTTCCAGCCCTGATGTCTCTAAATATTCATGTTTTTTCCCATTAACGTCGCCATGGTGTAGTCTTCTCCTCAAAGTTTGCGATGTCATGTGTTTAACTGGACTGTTGAATCATTCCAGACTAGTTTTAGCTTAACATGGTACCAAATGCTACTGCAATTTAACAACCAATACAAACCTGAAACCACACCCTTTGTTACTCGAGCATTGTCTAAAAAGTGATAACAAACTACAGGATGAAATAATCTTCTCATACCAACTCCTGACAAGACAGTAAATTTGTGGTCCATATAACCCAATTGACTCAAAAGAAACAAATATTACAAGGCGAGACTATGATATTACAAGGTGCATACTACATTCAACTTCCACTTTAGGCTGTTTGATCTTAAAAAATGAAGTTGAGCCATTGATTTGGTCCATAATAAGCAGCACTTACGGTATAGCCAAAGAGGACCCTTTTTTTATCATAACTCATAACAAAAGACAACCACTATGAGCCATAACCAACCAACAAAACTGTTATTCGAAATGAAACACTTGATTCATAACCCACTTTGATTAGGTGGCCCACAACATTTCACCCAATAACACCACCACATCGGGGCATATAGGATCACTACTAAGGCCATAACCGGACGTATGGTAGGCACGGAGAAAGGGGTTGTACTATTGTATTCTCTATATGTCAGCAATTTCATACAGATGTAAAACTTTCTTTCACCAAAAGTCCCAAGAACATGCGTAGAGGGTACTCCCAATTAGTGACGGGCGATTCCCATAATTAACATATAAGAGGACCATTATTCCTGACTATGCCAAACATTACCAGAACAGATAAAAGGGAGAAAGCACATCTTAAAATTTAATTACTAAGTACCATGACCAAATTTTCTAAGACATTATATAATGCATGAAAACTGAGTCGGGTCTCTAAGCCTGCCCTTTCTTCTGCCACCCGGCTTTGATTTGGAGGGATGGTTTCATGGCGTAACATCTCTAGAGTTCCTTGATTTTTGGAGGTATAGGGGGGATGCGATGCAATTTAGTCAGGTAAGATAATACCATAAAAACTATAGGCACCTAAGGACAAAACAGTGTCACCGTTCATATCATCAAAGGTGGGAAGAGAAACAAGACTATCTTGTGGAAGCAAGCAAAGCTGGGAAGAGAAAGAATATTGCCGAAATAAATTACCAAGGAGACTACCTTTCGATTTTGGCCAATATCCTATACAAGGAAGTGCGATGAATAGCCCTAAAAGCAATCTTCAAAGGGTTCTCCATCGTGTCCATCCTAGAAACCAAAACTATGATACGTGGCATTTGTATTCAAAACATCAAATAAAAACCTAATCGAACTAAACTTTACACTATCCACATGATCTCAGACAAAAGCATACTAAGATCATCTAGCCCAGGTGATTTGTTAATCTCCCAATTAGAAATTTTCATACTAACCACTATTTCGTCATAGGGCCTTTCTAACTAGCTATCTTTACTGGTATCACTTAGACAACAGTCTACGCCTTCAATTCTGATTACAACTAAATTCTCGGTACTCAAATCAATACTAACCTCTACCATCAAGCCTTTAATTTCATCTGCCTCTATTTTCATTTCCAATCTAATGAAACGGCTTGGAATTGTTTCCCCCTTCGTTCAGATACATTTTAGCTTTTTAAATCCACAAAACCTATCCTAACAACAAAAAATTCAAACATGGTTTCTAAAAGTGATGCTATCATACAAAGAGGATCAAACATGGTCCTGAAAGCAACACCAAAGCGCTCAGTAGCAACAACTGGTTTTAGAAATAGTTGAGCCAACGGGAACAAAGCTTCTGAAAGATGGTAGGACAGTGCAAAGACGTGCATCTGAGATGCCCAAAAGGTGAATCTCTAGAGAAGGGGTGACGGAGGATTGCTGGATTGTTAGCGTAACAAGCAATCCAAGCCTTGTCTGAGGACCTGCCCAACCCAAGGACCCCAAGGTCTGAAGCATAACACTAACCATCAACTGCACTGGAGCTTAAAACCAAAGCCGAACCCCTTCCTTATCAGTAGATATCGCGCAAGAGAGAGTTTACGAGTTGGAGACTCCAAATTATATATAACAATCCAGCTAATGAATTGCATACGGAAAGGGCGAAAAAGGGAGGAAAAAAATGAACTTTTAGCAATAGATTGTAACAAATTTTTCTCAATAACGGAACAGAAACCGCAGATATACTAGCAAACAAAGACCCAAAAGAACCATTTCTAATTTAAAACATTTAACGATTTAGACAATTGAAAAGCATAAGAATTATAGGAACGCTCGACATGATCAATTCCTATGCCTATATTCAATACAGCCCAACAACAGCACCTTTCAATCAAAAAAACCCATGATCTAATTACTGTCTTCCTTCAGAAACAGAGAAAAAGAAGCCAATCGTGTGAATACAGATTTCCATCTAATGTAAATATCAATATATGGATTTCTATTAACAATCTATCTAGAGAGGATGATGAATAGGTGCTCACCAGCGATGGAAGAAGATGAGATCTGCGAGTGTATACAAGAGATCTTTCCAGTTCGTGATGAAATCTAATAATCGAACGAGCAGAAATTAGAGAGAGGACAGCAGAAGTGCTAAGAAGTCACCCCCCCCCCACCGTTAAACCCTCTCTCTCTCTCTCTCTCTCTCTCTCTCTCTGAACGCGCCTTCCTGAATTTCTGAATTACAGAAATACTAGTATGTGTTTGGATGAGTTTTGAAAATGAATTTTTGAGAAGAATTTTTGAGATAGTGTTTGGTTGAGTTTTTGAAAAAGGGGAATAATGAGTTAATGATTAGAGAGAAATAGAATATGAATAATGAGATAACGAGTAGAGAGAGAAATGTAAAAAAAATGATTGGATAAAGAGAGAATTTTTTTCAAATTTTTTTTAAAAAATGATCAAAAAAGCAAACCAAACAAAGCTGAGATCAAAAGTGAAAAAGAGCTGCATACTGAGAAAAAAAAAAAAAAAAAAGAGCTGCATTTGGTTACAAAACCAAATACGTGGAGTAGGATCTTAGGGCTCCCTTACATAGTTTATGTAAGAGATTTTTTATTCAAGATTGAATTTCAATGATCCGAGACAATCCGAACCGTTAGATGTGTTTAAAACATATTTTTAAGGTCTAACGCGAGGATTCGTAAAAAAAAAATACCTGGAAGGGCTTGATCCAATCAATTTTTGAAAAAACGCTATATATAACGTTTTTATCGAAAAATGCTTGGATCAAGCCCTTCCGGGTATTTTTTTTTTTACAAATCCTCGCGGTGTACCTTAAAAACACATTCTAAACGCATCTAATGGTTCGGATTGTTGAAATTCAATCTCGAACGAAAAATCCCTTACATAAGCTATGTAAGGAAGCCCCTATAGGATCTTCTTTCATACATCTATATACTCTATAGGTTAAAATCAAGATTAAAATCAAGATTTGATAAAATAAAGTGTGATTTTATCAAGTGAGGAAGAAGTTCGATAAAATCAGAGATGTTGCAAAAATCTCAGATTTTATGAAACTATGCAAAATGTTAGATTTTATCAAACTTTTTCCCCACTTGATAAAATCACACTTAATTTTATGAAATCTTGATTAAAATCAAGTGGGAAACTAGGCCTATGTAGTAAGGAGTATCACTGTTTTTGAAAACTTATGTGTGTGTCAAGCTCCCATTGGCTGAGAGACACACATAACACACACATAAATCACAGTCGTCCATTATACTTCCCTATTTTCCTGCCGTTGGATCCAGGGCCGGCTCCGGGGTAAGCCCCGCAAGCCCCCGGGCTTGGGCAACCAAAAAAAAAAAATCCCCAAAGATGTAAATATCATATATAAATTACTCCAGGATATTAAACAATTGTGTTGCTGGCAGTGTTGGTCAGGGCAAGCTAAGGAAATCTAATTGGGCAGGGTTCAAATCCCCCTAGACGCATTTTTGGCCAAATGAACTTCTTGCCTTATTTTTATTTTTTTTATCTATTGTAGATAAAAATAATTCTTACACCATAACTGTTTATTAGTTTGCGTTTTTGGCAAATTAACTTTTTGTCTTTTTTTTTTTGATGCATTGTAGATAAAAATAACTCTCACACCATAAATATTTTTTGGTTTACGACGGTTGATCTACCATAGTTATGCTTTAGTGGTTGTAGAGTTCAAGGTTCATATCTTTTGCAAATCATAGATGTTCTTACGAGTGTTCTTTATTCTCTCTTAATTTATTTTAATTTTACTTCTAACCTAATTAGTTAGAGAAAACACAAATATGAGCACTACTTTGATATGTTCGATTCATTTTTTTTTTCTAGTTGTATATATATACTTATTTTTTTAAGTTTATTGTATTGTAATTTCGAAACTACGATACTATGTTTGATATGTTAACCTTCTCGGACATCTTTGATATGATTGGCCTCCGATATATAGTTTCTTTTCAGTGTTTTTAAGTTAACGGAGTGAATGACAAAAATAAAAAATAAAAATTAACAGGGTGTGTGTAACATTGAGCCTTTTTTATGTAGAAAAAAATATGCCTCATTCAAAATTCATAACATGTTTTTTTTTTTTGAACTGCAAAATTCATAAAGTAGTTGAGCATAAAAAATTTGGTGTAAAACATTCTCATAAATACATTATTCCCAAAAAAATTGGTGTAACTAATTTCTAATGATTTCCCGAAAAGTACAAGCAATTTGGGACGGAGGAAGTACTTAATACTAAGAGGGCAACCAAGCTTAAGGCCGGGCTTGGGCAACCCAAATGTCGGGGCCGGCACTGGTTGGATCTTAGAAGTGTAGGATGAAGAAACTTCATTTACACTCCCCAAATCCAAGTTCCCTCTCTCTCCATTATACATTTCTATTTGTTTCAACTCCTCTTATTTGGTTCATGAGAGACCCATTTGTATATTTCTTTGAACTGTATTTTTAACTTTAGTTGAAAAAAATGATTAAAAAGGAAACATAATTGGAAAAAACATGTCGTGCCGCGGGCAATTTCTAGTCCCCATATATCACTCGATATTGCTTAAAATGCCCCTTTAAAATTGATCAAGTATGCTCCTTCATCTAAGATGAAAGAAGGGTTTACTCCATTTATGGGGAGAGTACTCAATTGCCCTTCAGTATATTAGGGCTCCAAGTCAATGCTGAGGGAGGGAGGACGATCACTTCTCTAAAACGATCGTGGCTCCAAATCCATATGGTGGTTAGTTTCGGAATCCCAATCGATGACTCGAAATTGGTGAAAAAGATCTTTGTGTCAACCCTGGGGATTTTGAAGCACTAAGTGGATGAGCTGCTTTTGAAGGCTGAAACGTAAGATTGAAATCCTGCATGGATCTTCTTTGATTTTTTACCTTCCTTCAGTAAGTGTTTGCATGTGTTTGTAGTTTCGTTATTCTATTATTGTGTATGCATTAATTGGTGTACCATGCTATTAAGTTTTCAAAATTTCATTTGCACTTACAAGAACAACAATGATACATACACACCCTCTAAACCACACTCTCCCACACCCCGGCCACTGTTCGCGTGGGCCCCATGTGGGTCCCACCCACTTTACCCCCGAAATAAAATAAAATAAAATAAAAAAGCAAAACGAGAGAGAGAAGATCCTGACCCACCCGACCGTGGACTGCCCTTCGCCGGCGACTTCGCAACCCCCTCCCACCGTGGACTGCCCATCACCGGCGAAGGCCAACACGTGGACTGCCCTTCGATTAGGCATCGTCGTGGTGGAGAGGGTTGGTCGCGATCACCTTGGGCGTCGTCGTGGTGGAGAGACGCCGGGGTTGAGTCGTCGGTGGAGGGCAGTCGAGTGTTGGATCACAATCTTCTCTTCCTCTCTTCTCTCTTCTCTCTTCTCTCTTCTCTCTCACACTCGCTACAGGCGAAAAGGCGGGTCGCCGGAGGAGATGGGTCGCCGATCTGGTTTTCAAAAAAAATTGTTTTTTTTTTTTTTCCCAACAGACCCAAAATGACGTCGTTTTGGGCCGGGGTGTGTGAGAGTGTGGTTTAGAGGGTGTGTATGTATCATTATTCTTACACGAATTTGGGGCTTTGCGCTTTTTCCTACAACATCTAGTCATAGTTTTAGAGCTGTTGACTAGTCTTGTACGGAATTATCAACATCACCCTTTGATGCTAAGAGCAAGAATCAAATCCCATGCCAAAACCAAAACTTGGCACAAGGGTACTGGACTTGCTCTCCCATGCCAAGGCCAAAATTTGGGATCAAGAATGGCAAAACCCTCTATACCCTTGTGCAAAACTCAATGTCAAAATTTGGCAATGCCTTTCCTTGGTGCCAAATTGGCATCCCATTTGGCGGCGATTGCCTAACTTGCCATATCATCTGAGCCATTTAATTTGTATTGAAAAAAAAGATGGATTTAATTCAAACGTCCGGATTTGATATTTGTGCCAAAATAACACCAATCCAGTGCAGTGACATTACTATTTCTTGGCTTTTAAAAAAGACTTTTACAATGCTATATATTTTGGCACCAACCGATGGACTTGTCCTAAAACAGCATTACCAATGCCCTTTTTTAGTTTTCTAAGAACAAATTTCCTCACAACAATTTGCCAAAAAAAATAAGCACAACGTATGTGAAATTTTTAGCTCAAACCAAAGGATAGTATTATATACCATTTGTTGCGAGCAAAATTAAGGCCATTTTTGTTTGCTTGTAAGAAGGGCAAAGGAGAAAACTTGAATTCTATCCATCTTTTCCACTTTCTGCCTCAGCCAAGCAAGAAAAAGAAGTGGACCATTGGACCACTTTACGTGGAAACAACCAAAACGTAAATGTAAGAAACAGCTATTTGAATATCTTCAGGCCATGTTTCAAGCCAAAAAAAAAAGTCCGGCAGGCAATTTAAACATAATTAGGAGCTCAGCAGATAAATAATCTCACAATCTGTATCTACATTTGTCTTTTCTTTTCAAGAGAGAGGACATTTTATTCATGTTTAGAATTTGGCTCGGTCCGGGACTAAATCATATCGCTCATATGTGGCATGAGTGGGTAACCCATTGTTATCGAGTCCCATCTAATCTTGGAGATAGGGATGGAAGAGGTTCAAGTAATCCTAATCCCTTATATAACCCGTGTAGAGATGGGCACCGGTCAGGTTTGCGGGTATTGAACAATCCGGACCTGATCTGTTTTAATACCCCTTTCCGGACCCCAACCTGGACCTGATTCGAGTGCGGGTAATGAGCCCCAGATCCGACCTTTTAGATTTTCGGATTGGGGTGATGCCCTCCTACCCGGTCCGTTGGGATCGGGTCGGGTTGCCACGAGCCACATAAAAATGTGTTTATATATGATCATATCTTAATATTATTAATGCTAATAAATATATCTGGGCGCGTTCGGTTTGGGTATTCACATACCCGGCCAAACCCGATTTGGGCATTGGAAATGGGACTCAAGCCCGACCCCTATTCATTTTCGGGTTGGGTAATACCCTCCCCACGCAGGTCGGATCAAAGATAAACTATATCCCTATTCCCTTGCAAAGCACGGGTTTTATGCTAGTAGGAATGCATTGAACTTGATCCAAAACGCCAGATTAGAATCCGAAAAAATGCTAGGTATGTAATCAACTTGGTTGATTGGATACATTCAGCTCTTCCAAATTAACTTATCTTTATTGCTGATATCGAGAACTTGGAAAATGTACATCGTTAACAAATCAAATGATAGTAGCTGCGGGCAGCACGTCGAATGTGCAAATAAATTTTACTACTGTTTAATATAAACTACGTACCAACGTGAATTTGGAAAATAACATTACTGCCCAGAGATTGAGAATCTGAAACCATTGAAATTACAACTTGAGGGGTTGATATTTTCATTCAGTTAGAAAACATCGTAATCTTTATTGATTAAAAAAGTTAATTCCCTCAATCTGCATCGATAAATTTGTCATGCAAAATTCGATGCAGGTCTCACGAGACATAGTGATCTTTTCATCCGTCATTCCTAATCTATTAGATGGGGGAGGGGGTAATGAGACTCGATCACGGAATGCAGCATGAGATATCCAAGAGCCCTACCGCATGAGCTAGCCACCACTTGCAGAAGAAACTATCAACTCCCTCCATTACACATAGTAGTGCACCTATACCGAAAACTAAAGCTAAATGGTAAAAAAAACTGATATTCTATGCAATCCCCATATACCTTTGATGTTCCATCAATTTAAACCAGTGTTGTTGCTTTGATATTGTAGATTTTGCGTTTCGAATATTGCATGTACGACCTTATGCATTGAGATCCCTCATTCCACTAACTTAAAAAGTCAAAAAACTAGTTTATTGGTTTTGGAGGCAGATCATTCTCTCACAATACATCACATAAAAAGCCGTGAAAAGCCAAAAAACCACCCTTAGTAGAACACCCCTGAAATTAAGACTTTTATTTCTAGTAGAAGCACATAAACTTAGAATCCAAATACGAACGAAAGCTATTCAGTTTCGTATGTACCACAAGTTCAACATGATTACATACGAAAACATAAATCTTTGGATACAATCAGCCCATAGAAGGCATTATTTATATATACTTAGGGACTCCAATATTACATCATCACACAAATAAATAGTGGGGAAACTTGTAAAACTTGATGAGAAATATGTTTCCTTGCCAACCCTTTGAAGCTAACATTGCCAGGCCCACATACATGGGCGCACCCAACAAAAATCAGCATGCATCTGAATGGGTTTTCCTTAGAAGTTATAAAAAAACAGTCTTGAAGAGTTTCATATGATCAACCTCCTAGCACATAACCAATGACAAACTCCCATCCCCAGTGGGGCTTGGTAGTATGTACACAAGTCCTTCGAATGGTACACGGGCAGGACCCATATGAATGGGCCGGCCCCAACCAAAATTAGCATCATGTACAGGCAGCCTATTCCAACTCACAATCATGAGGTTTGGGAAATTGAAGGTATGGGCTCCTCGAACTGTTGGATCAGGCTGCAATGCGAGGTAGTCTAGAGCAGACCTCAGATAATCGTCGTCCATTCGGGATAAAGCATCGGGAATTTTTCTGGCAGCCGATTCCAACGGCTGTGATCGGAGATCACCGGATAAAGCTTGTGATGTGACGCTGAAGATTGCATTGCCAAAGTAACCAAGCGGAAGAGGAGGATGCAATCTGGACTGGAAGCGTGAGGTGTTTTTTATGTGTTTTTTAAGTGTGAGGGGAACCGGCCCCTAAATTATATATACACAATAATGTGCTTCCGGTCCAAACTCCCGCATTTGAGAAAAAATCCGGAACTTGCGTCATAGCCGTTGTATCTAATCCAACTGCTCAGATTAGAAAAGAAGTTTTGCGGGTTAAAATAACTTTTGGATCTAGTCAGAGTGCTATATATACTTCAGGGGTTGTTCACTCAGTTTTTCAGATGATAAAACCTTATAAAATCAATATTTCCTAAAATTAACAGTTAATTTTAGCAAATAAGGAAGTTACTGTGAAAATCGGGAAACTCAATCAACTTATTAAAAAAAATTCAATATATATTAATAACTACTAATACTCCTTTATTTCTCAAAATAAGCCTTACGACAATAAAGTGAAATTTTAAGTTCTAGTAGTATTAAAGTAAATTTTTTATTAGCTTAGTAGATTATTACTTTTGATTTTCATACAACTTATTTATCACTCCATAAAAATACGACGCATTTATATTGTTCCAAAAACACATAAGTTAATATATCTTCGATATCTACACTTTCTATTTCCTAATTTTGTAATTAACATTTTTATTATTTCACCAATTTTATACAGATTACTTCTTAACTCTACATTTCATTTATCTTTTCAACATTTAAATAAGGCTGATGGCGAAAGTACATACAGAAATTTCCTAACACCTATCGGCATTCCCAACGGACTCGGCATGGGCATCACATAACCCGCCTTCCCGCCCCACGGAAAATGGTACGACCCAAACACCGGCTTTCCCCATCCGAACTGTTGTGCGGCGAGCCTCCAAGACTCAACCACACCCAATATAATTGATGGTGTTGAATATTGATTCGAACAACAAAATACTAAGTGAGAAGCAAAGGCAATTAACAAAACCAAATGTGAGAGAAAACAAACGAGAAAAGAGAGAGATACACAGATTTACGTGGTTCGGCCTTACTTTGGGATGTAATCCTAGTCCACGGGTAGTCAATCAATGACTTCACTAACAAAACTAAATGCTCGAAAAAGCTACAAAGACGAATTCTGCATAATATCTTCTACCCAAACTCACCAAAAGCCAAAACAAAGGCAACTAACTCAAAACCCTAACTCAATGCCCTAATATTGTTGTCACACCAATAAAAGAGGTAGTATTTATACTAAACAAAGGAGTGTCCAACAACAAATAACCATATTGGGCTTTGAAGCCCCGAAAGAACCCTAAAAAACGAAGTCAAAATGCACAGAAACAGAGTCAGTCGTCCGGACCTTATCCGACCAAACATGCTGCAAGCTTCCATTATGTACCAAATTCGTTGGTCCGAACCAAGGGTACCAGGGTTCGGACCAAACATGTTGCGAGCTCAAAAAAACTTCCTAATTTGCTGGTCCGGACCTCGCACCGGACCAAAGATGTTACGACCAAATTCCAAGTACTAAAAATCCAAAATCGAGCCAAACTTCAACACGAACTCCACTTCCGAAATCGGAAACCGCTAACCCGATGAAACCACCAAAGCCGGTCCATTGGGCCCATCTTCCCCGCCCGCATAGATTCGAGGCAGTAGCGGCTAGGGCCTACGAGCCTCCACCAAATCAACTAAACCCAAAAAGTGGTCCTTACTACTTGAACAATATTTTCACGTCATACAAATCGACTGACTTAGGCATAGTAGGCTGGTTGCCTAACACCATACTGGTGTCTTCTAGTCGTATTCCTTTTACAGGTCATTGATCGTGCCGCATCGGAAACTGCTTCATCACTTAATTTTAATCAAAGGTATTATAAAAATAGTTTCATGCACAGCAATCTCTTTCATTTTCAAATCAAATGTATAATACTTCCAAATTCATAAATCTGCTCCAAAATAGACTTACCGTCCACCATTTGAAAATCCAATAATTTTTCTACAAAGTACCTCCTCGATCCTGCTTCCTCAGACCCATATTTGGTTTCGAGTGCATTCCATAGTTCAATTAGGGACGGAGCCCTTAAGGGGGAGGTGGCACGTGCCACCCCCATTTCAAAAATACCACCGGAAAAAAAAATTCAAAGACTAGTAATAGATACAGTATAAAAGAAAAGATGATTGAACAAGAGGATCACCCTGCCACAGTGGCAAGGCGCGCGACCCTTTACTTTGGCTTCCGTGGTTCAATCCCCCCTATCCCCCTTAGAGCAATCCTAACAAGCCTCAACAAATCTTGAGCCAAAAATGTTAGTGCACAGTGCTTTAACCACTCATGTCTTTTTCAACACTCCAACAATACTACCTATATTACCTCTCCACTATTAAAATACTATTTTTTTCATTTCTAAAATATTACTAAAGAAATGAGAGAGAGGAGAGAGAAGGAGAGAAAAAGAGAGAGAGGAGAGAGAATAAATACTAAAGAAATGTTTAGGAAGTAAACAGTACCTCAACAAATCATACCTCTTCTAGGGAGGCACTGTTCATGGAACCAAATTAAGGAGCTCTTTATGGAGCCTCTTAGAGTGCTTATTGTGTGTTTTGTCTATCTAAAATAGCTACAACCTCAATTTAAGGAGCTTGTTGGGGTTGCTCTTAACGCGTTGTAATTTTTTCCCCACCCTACTACTACAGTAATATTCTGAGCGTTCTCACTCTAATTGTTTGTAATTTTTTTTTTACTAATTGGAGAGGAAGGCGACGCATTTGGACATTAAAATTTTCTCGAATTTCAGCATTTTTACTGCATTTTTTTTTATGGGGCTATGGTTGGTTTGAATGTGTACAATGAAAATGAATTCACAATCATGTCAATTTACATATTCGCATGAATAAATTATGGATTACTCATCTTTTTAAATATAGAGTGAAAAAGAGATTTCCTATTGGCTCCTTCATTTATAAAACTTGTCAATTTATTTAAATTTTTTGGTGTTTCCCAAGGAAAAATGCAAAAAGTGGCAACTGGGGTGGATAGGTGTCATCCATACTTTTGAGCACATAATATTTTTTATAGACTAAAATGGTTCGACTAATTATTTTACGGGTATAAAAAAAATCTAATACATTGTACAAAAATGAAAAAATTACAATTGAGAGCATTCGGTTGGGATCAAGAAAAATTGATATCGTAATGATTTGTATTTGAATACCATAAGAGAGTTGGCGGAAGCATTTATTTATTTTTCACAAAAAAAAAAAAAAACATAGCAAAACCTACGTATGTATTTCTTTCATATTTTTCCGCATAACATATAACTAGTTTTCCATTAAATGGTGCCACCCCGTGAGCGAATCTAGGCTCCGTCCCTGAGTTCAATAGCAACTTTTTGTAGGGCAAAATATAGGATAAATATTTTCCAATAGTGCACTTAAAATTCTGTAGCCGACTCCAATTAATTTGAGACATAAGGCTCAGTTTGGTTTGGTTTTGTGCACTTAAAATTCTACCATATGGCACAAGAAATCTCTATCATCAAAATCATCATCACCGGTCTGGGACTTATTAGTAGAGGATGAAACCTTATCAATTTCTACTATGAGAGGACTGATGTTGGAAGTCCCTATTTCTTCTGGAAATTTTCATTTTCCTTTAAGAGACTTGGCAATCACAGAATAAAGACCAAGCGTGGTCAGCCAACGTTTGTTGTTGCCAAATCCTAAATTATGAAAAAAAATTGGGTACCGAATGGGTACCAGCTGTCCATGCCGAGCACGATCTCGGCCGTCTAAAAGTATTTGAACAATTGATTCCCTCTCTCACCTCTCACCCAACCACTCTCTCTCCTCTTTTTCTCTCTCCTCTTCTGAACCGTTGGATCGCGTTTTGGATGGCTGAAATTGCCGAGAGGGTACCACGTGGGCAATATCCACCCGACACTGAAAAATTTCTCCAAAATTATGACTCGTAAATTTTATCGGTTTGCAAGAATTACATAGTTTAACAAAAACTCCTAATACGTATCTTCTCTTAGATTGTCGGAAAAATTAAATAAACATGTAAGAATTACGGTAAAACTAGTAACAAACAAAATAGTAATAAAAAGCAAAGATAACACTTTTAATTAGAAAAATTATGTGTTAGAAAATCCGGTGACTCGAGGCATGTTTGATGGCGCTTTCCTAAGAGAAGATACGTCCCCTTCTGCGCTGGGTTAGTTAACGCTTTACTCCCAAGATACAACGATCCTCCGAAAAGATTTGTGTGCAGTTAAAGCGTACTCACACATGCATAATTTCATGTATGCTCAAAGTATATAGCTTCAAAGTACGTATGAAAAATACAGAGAATAGAAACAATGTATATATCTGTGAGTGTTTTGTTTGCTATGGTTGCTCTGTAAGTGGTGTCCTTAATTTTCCTTTGAGTTATTCGTAGTGCACATAGTAACTGTCCACGAATTGAAAAGGAATGGTGCATGTGTCCATGAATTGAAGATGAATGGTGCATGACTGCCATGTGAAATGGTAGATTTTCCTAAGCATTAAAAAGAATGAGAGGGTGCACTCCTATCTTCAAGTCCCAACGGACAAATATAAATGAACATTACTTTCTATGTCCCATTTTATTTGCTCACTACGAATATCCGTGTCATTTTCAAACGTTTATATCTTTTTATTTATAATGGTTTTAAAGTTTTTAAAAATTTTGTCTAATAGAACTAATTGAGATCTATCAAATAAAATCCATATTGCATATAAAATATATTATAGATTGAAAACTACAAGAGTTCAAAAATGGCACGCATAATCGTAGTGAACAAACAAAATGGGACGGTGCGAGTATATTAAAAGCATAGAATAAATGCCAAAAGAATCCAAAGCAATAATTAAACATATATATGCCAAATATGTAACAGGAACGGCTTGATCGTAAAAAAAAAAAAAAACAACTAGCGAAGACAACTTGGAAGCCATGGCTCTGGTACGGTGGTAACCCCCTCTCTCTCTCTCCGTCTTAAAATGATAGCCCATGAGCAATTTTCGGATATGAAATCAAAGTGCTACCGTTTATAGTTTCTAAAAAAATTCCGCACCAAATTAAAAATCTCAACTAATTCTTTAATATAGAAAGAAGAAATCATGGACGGAAGTAATTTTTCAATTTAAAAATTGTACAACTCTTTGTAGAGATTATTATTTTGGGACGGATACTCTCCGTGTTGGGAAAATAAGAGAAATATAACACACACTCAAACACTCTATTTTATTAATCTGTAATAAACTAGATATTTTTCCTCCTACTTGTGGTGGGGAAAGCCCCAAAGGGGCACCACGTCTCTTCTCTCACTCCCTGCCTTTCTCTTCTTTTCTCTTTTTCCCACACTTTACAACACACACAAATACATCTATATATAGGCATACAAACTAGGAATCAGACAAATTCCAAATCTAATGAAATCACCCGTGCACCTACAAAACTTGAGTTCCTGGCACTATAACTTATCCAAAATCTCCCACTTTCATATCCAATCAAAGTCTTTCCAACCTCCAACCAATAGTAATCCACATGTTTGCATTCTTATTCAAGCTTACTTTTGAACATCCCCCCTTAAGCTTGATTCCCTCTTGCCAGCACGTCCATTTGTCGTTTTCTTGTCATATCTTGTCCTTCTCTTCTACTCGAGCCTAGTGGGCTCGCATCTCGTCTGTCCTCTTCACATCTTTGCATCGCTCTTCAATCTATCGTTGTCATCCCCTCACTCTCTAAGAACACTAGGTGTTCTTCTTCCCTCGATTTCCCACACTGGTGTAGGAAGCAACCACCGTTTGGAGTTCACTCAATCTTTGGTCTCTGTCATGGAGCAACCACGCATTGTTGTCCCAGGAAACAATCTCTCTTTTGTTTCTAGCCTTTGTCTAACCCGAACAACCTCTGTGCTATTCTTCACCCCCTCCCTCTTGAGTCCATCTCCCATCTTTTGGACTTTTGGTTGACATATGAGGCTACCTCTTACTCTCTCACTCTTCAACGACTTTTTGTAAATGGTTCGAACTACTCCATATTGGGCTACATCTTATGGTTCGCAGCTTACTCTTACACCTCTTCTTCATCTCGGCTTCTCTTAGCTCATCATCTTAAATCCTTCTTGTCACACCCTTCGAAAAACACACGTAGGTACATCAGCAACACGTCTGCATTTGAACTCATGCATCGTATTCCTCTGGCACGTGCACGTTCTTTGGAACGTCCCTGCTTGCTCTTCTTCATATCTCCTCAACATTAGTCTCGTTTCTAGGGACTAAACTGTGAGATTTCCAAACTCTAGGGACTTGAGTGTAAATTTATAGAACCCCAAGGACCACCAGCTTTACACCATACTCTCCAGGTGTCAGCCACACCCAATCTTTCCCTTTACTCCACTGACAGATCATAAAGAGGAGTTGCACTTGTACCCATTTTTCTTTAAAGACTGTGGACACTAATAGTAATTCTTCATCTGCCTTCTTTATTTCTTCTTCAACCTCTCTCCTTTCTTCACTGCGCAAAAAAATAGAGCACGCCAGGGCTCTGCTCCGGCAACCAGTGTGTTCATCTCAGTGATCCGTTTTCTGCACCGATCGGGTTGATGAACTCGTCTCCTCAAGGAACGTCTATTTCTTGGGTGAAAATCAATTTTTGATGATTTTGATTTTCGGACCCGTGTTAGGCATTGTCTATTCGTCTATTTTTTTTTTTTGGTTCTGTCTTGCTCTTCGTTGAATTTTGCCCGGATCGTCGCCTGTGCTTTGCCCGTCTGGCCATCGTCTCTGTCTCAACCCATATGGCTGTTCAACTCCGTCTCGGCTCATTTGGCCGCTCAACTCTGTCTGGCCCTCGTCATAGCAAAAGCATACATTTCACCACAAGTACAGAATCGCTTGGTTGCGCTCTGATACCATTATGTTGGAAAATAAGAGAAATATAGCACACACTCACACTCTATTTTATTAACCTGTAACAAAATTACATATCACTTATGCTTCCGCACACGCTAGATATTTTTTCTCTCATTTGTGGCGAGGGAAGCCCAAAGGGGCACCACGTCTCTTCTCTGACTCTCTGCCTTTCTCTTCTTTTCTCTTTTTCCCACACGTTACAACACCCACACAGATGCATCTATATATACATAGGTACACATACTAGGAATCAGACAAATTCTAAATCTAATGAAATCACCCATGCATCTTCAAAATTTGACTTCTTGGTACTATAACTTATCCAAAATCTCTCACTTGGATATCCAATCAATATCTTCCTAGCCTGCAACCCAATAGTAATCTACATGTTTTTCATTCTTAATCAAGCCCACTTTTCAACACTCCGAAGCAACGACATTTGTGTGTGTGATTGACGAAGAGGAAGACATAATTGTTCCGTGCGTTTTGGTGTTTGTGTTTTCGAATTAAATTTTTGATACTGGATCACACACCTTTTTTGCCATGCAATCTGATCATCATCATCCTCCGCACACATGAGCTTGCGGCGCTCAAGAGAGCGTTTGCGCTGATGCAAAAAATGACTGCGTGGTTATAAAAACATTGTTCGAGGGATGATGATGACCAGATTTGATGGTATATAAAGGACACTGTGAGGACTAGAGCAGAGATTGCAGAGGATAACAGCGCGAATGATAGGATCTGAGCAGAGACTGCGGAGCTTAAGTGCAGGTTAGTTCCTTTTTTGCTCCTATTTTATTTTTTCTCTCAAGCTCATGTGTGTTTCTCTTCGCATAGTACTAGAATCGGGGCACATGCAATGCGCGTCCAAATAACAAGATAAATTGACAGAAAATTGTTTTTCTGTATTCTATAACTATGGAAACTGGTCACAAACGATTATCAAACAAAATTTCAATAAACCAGCTTCGTCAAGGACGGAGTTATTGAGAGGGAGGAGGTGGCACTTTGCCACCCCTGGTCCAATAGAGAGACGATACGGATTGTAGGTGGGACCCATCCTGAGGTCCCACAAAAATAATCAAACTAGTTTATTTTGGTAAATAGTTTTCTAAGCGTGCCTGTAAAACATCAGTTAAATCAAGGACTTGATTTATTAATTTGATTTTTGGTCCTGAATTCCGTAGGATAAAAAATTAAATGAATTGACCAAACTCTTGCGAAAATCCGATTGAGCTCATTTTTAACAAGTTCCTTTAAATGAATGTTTTAAATAAGTTGAACTCCTTGAATCATTTATGTGAGACCCCTAAATGAATTCCATATTGAATCTGCATTTAGAGGAGATTTGATTTCGTCTCACAAATTCACATAGTTTTAGACAAAGTTCTTTGATCCAATTAAGTGCTTTGAGTATCGTTTGTTCTTTACTTCTTCCCTCATGAGTGTTGTTTATTCTTCAAATTCTTTCAATGCAGTTATTTATTGTTTATTCTCGGAGAGTCTCCCAATTTTGGTCTATTTCTACACGATTTTCGAGATTTTCTCTAAATGTGGATAAATAATTAGCCTTTGAACAATTTGATTTTCTTTTCGATATTTTAATTGGCTCATTAAAGCTACAATAAGTGTACTCTTTTGGATATTACATATATTGATCTTTGTGAATGCCACCTCCAATTCCAAATTCTGTCTCCGTTCATGGGCTTCGCTTATGAAAACTTCAAATGCTATTTAGAGGAAATAAACTTGTGCAATACTCTATTTCATAAACGTGTACACCAAGATCCCAGACACCTTCACACAAGCAATAAAGAAAGCGTAATTTTACTTGCAAAGAGTTTGGTACTCACACCTGTTATAAACACGGTAAATGTCGAAATAAAATTGGTGGCAGAAGATAATGAATATATATATTTTAACCAAAAACTTATATTAATATACTAAAAAGGACACTGCAGGTCTGAAATACAAGGAAAAAAAATACAAAAGCCGCAAAAATGTACAACAGCGACGATGGAAACCACCAATCCACTCGGATGTGGCTGGAGGAAAATGATGAAATGGTATTAGCGTCCGAAGCTCCACATCTCTTTTAACAACAATAGTTAGAAGTAAAATTCATGCAACAATTTTCAATATTTGTTAGGGAAATTGTCATTCCCTACAACCTATTAGCCAGAGAACATTAGGTCATTATCATATGATGCCACTTGGCATTCTCACATCTCTTCTAACTAATCCACCCTTTTGTTTAACATATGCGGGAAAGGCAACAATACACACATTTATTGGGTGTGTATCACACGCACCCTTAAAAAATATTATGAATCAATTACCTCTTATCAATACTACTTCTTTTAAAAGTACCAAGGTGTTTTCTACTTTTTATTTTCCACAAATGCCCTTACACGCCACTTGCCTGCCCCTTCATACCCACACCCCTCTGATATCTTCAAAAAAACAAACGGTGCCCTTACACGCCACTTGCCTGCCCCTTCATACCCACACCCCTTTGATACTTCAAAAAACCAAACGGTTATCAAACAGACACCATTTGCCTGACATGCCCCTATTCAATATCGAAGGGTTGTTAGTCTTCTGGTTAATCTTTGAAGAACCTGCTCACTCAAAGCAACATCTTTGACATCCCTTGATGAATGTCTCAAAAAGATGCACTGCTTCAAAACTTTACCACACTCCTACCACATCACTCGAAAAGATATAAAATTACTCAATCAATGCTTGCAATTTTTTCTGCCATAACTCCTAAATGATTTGCCACTTCTCAATCAAATATCTTCAATTCCAGTATAAAGTACAACTGAATGGGCTTCAAGGCAAAAAATATTCTCGCTTACCCCTGTCGTGTCACCGATGGAACTAGCTTAGAAGGAAGAACATGAATATCCACTCCAAAGCAGATAAATATATGAATTTATTTAGTGGAAGCGATTTGTATTTATGAATATTACTTCGTCATCCAGTGGATGGTTGATAGACGGGAAATTCCGTCAAAATTAATCCAGGTTTTTAAATCAATTTGTTATTCATTTTCATCAGATTTATCTTCTCATCTCTATACAATCATGATTAGTTACACGATGATGTTATACTTCCTCAGTCTCATTTTAACTGCTCCCTACGAAAAGTCTTGCCATTTTGACTTTAAAAAGAGAGGTATTTCAGATAATATATTTTCGAACTTTTTATACCGTCTGACAGTACATGAGATCTTTTGGAAATGCAACAAAATTTTAATTATTAATTCTGATAGCACTTTAATATCTGGAAGAGAGACCATAGAGAATAGAGACCACGGAGCATTGAATTATCTTGGGTGTCTAAGTGGAATATATACGAAAGCATGACGATTTAAGTATCCAATGAGAATTGTAACTATCATCCTATTGCAATATTTAAACCACAAAGTCTAGGAACACAAGTTTAAAACACAACCCCGGATACAACTGTGCGTCTATGTCCGGAACCGTTGGATGTTTGGGGGCCCAAGTGCATCCCATGGTTGGGGACACGGATTTGTCCGAAACTGTATCTTAAAATTTTGTCTGTAGCATTGCTCATATTTTAACCGATCGACCTCCTACACAGCCACGTGCATCGCACCTGCCCTCAACTAGTAAACAAAAAGTTACGAGACACACCAGAATGTTATGAATTGTAGCGATAATATTATGAACCATATTGCTGAAAAGTTACGAATTTCAATACAAAAGTTACGATAAACTAAAAAATATTACGATTGTCATTAAATGACACAATATGAAGCATATAATAAGCGCATATGGTACGCACTTTTAATGGGTGTGTATTGTAGCCATTCCCATTTTTGGTCTATGATAAAAGTAGATATTTTGATGACAAGCCAAATAAATATAAAATCCTCCTATTGTGTATTATATCTCAGAGAATGGAACCAACCAATTTCACACGAAAGACCATTTTAGGATTTTTCAATAGAGCGGAGGCGAACTGATCAACGAGAAAGAGGCCCTACTCACTGAACTGATCAACGATAAAGAGGTCCTACTCACGACAGACGGAAGACGGGAAAGAGATCCAAGTTGCGAATAAATAAAAGAAGTCGAAAGAGAAAAATAAGATCTTAGTAGATTCATAGATAGAATCAATGATACAGTACGACATATATGAGCGAGCTCTTCGGAAAACCAAAATACTACTAAAACACTTGCCAGAATTACCACCAGTTCTTGCCAAGATAAAGTTTACCGTGGCAAGTACCCATTCTTTCCAACATGATTTCGTGGATGATATATACCCATGCACTTTTAGAAGGCATTATTATTATCCTTTTAAAAAATGCTAAAATACGTTCAATGGGCTTATGTTAAAGTTAAAAGCTGTGTTTGTGAAAAGTGTATAGTAAGTATAAATGTATTAAAGAGTGTAATAGAATGCCTTCTTTTTTTTAGATTACAAGACCCTAATTAGTAATTACATATTCCTATTCACTTTGAAAGTTCAAAAAAACTGAGTACGTGATGGGAACGGTCATGAGTTTCCGCCATGTGACTGTTTAACCAAACACCACTTTCATAACAGTTTGGCCTCATTGAAGCAAAAGCCTGAAGGAAAGTCCCCACCCAAATGCTCCTTTACTTGTACTCGAAAATCAGAATCCGTACGGGGCTATTCGTCTCTTGCTGAATCGGAATCTGAACACGAATCTCACGCGAATTTTTGTTCTATGATCAACACACTGCTACATATACAGAAAATATATTCAGAATTTCAAAAATAGCTCAGATTTACTTGGAGTAGATTTGGGTCATTGATTTAGACATCCTGGGTAAACTCTGGGTACCTAGACTTTCTGTTCTATGATGCCCCAACCATACCCCACTAAATCGAAGTCATTACATCAAAAATAGATTAATCTGAGTCATTGGATCCAAATCACACACAAAAAGTAGGTTTGAATTATCAAAAATGAGGTGCTCTTGTGATTTTTCCTTCAAAAAATCGTACTTTACTTATCTCGAACACTGAAAATACTTACCACAAAATAAGCGAAAACTTACCACATAATAAGGCAATACTTACCACTTAATAAGGCAGTACTTACTATAAAATATGGGAATACTATTCAAAAAATAAGAATCCAGTAGCATGTCACCAACTTTCAACAGAAATTACCTTACTTTTGGGATTTTATAAAATAACACTACTTTTTACTTAATTTGGTGCAAAAAAAAAATAAAAAATTATATGCCTAAGTACTTTGATCCGAAGGATATTGCAAAGTAACTCAATAAGTCAACAATGTAAAATTCTAAAGTATAAAATTTTGTAAAAAACTTTAAATTTTTTCAACTGGTTTAGAAGGTAACACGAGAGTGAGAGTGGGGCTCAACCAATGGTTGAGATTAAAAATGAAGATCCAATGGTTCATGAAAATGGGGGCACCCCAATATCACTTTGGGGCATCACAGTCGGACCCATATCACGCGTATTAATCTTTACACGGTTGCTTTGGCTAAAAACACAAAACTGGTTTATTTTTGTCCTTATTCAAAAAAAAATCGCATTTGTTAATGTTATGTCTTTTTTTGTGGTTTATTGGTACGTATCGTCGAGAGAAATCTAAAAAGTATAAAATATTAAAAGAACTTAGTTTTCTGTGAATAAAGACAAAAATAATCCAATAAACCACAAAAATTTGGATTATTTTTGTTTTTAGTGATTTCCCTTCTTTATCTTTCAGAGATTTTTTGTAAATTTGTTCTTAGAATGCTGGTTGGAGATGCTCTGTTTTTGGAAATCTGAGGGGGGAGAGAGAGAGAGAGTGTGTTTTGGAGAGAGAGACTTTACTTTCCAGACATGACCATGTATGGACCCCATTTCGGGGTCCCATATGAATGATTCAAACCGTTGATTGTTTCCAAATACTTTTTTGAGTTAACCCTGAAAAATTCAACCCAATCAGATACATATAAGTGCCTGATCAATCATTCAAGGTTTCATTCAGATTATAGGATCTTGAATTCTGAACGAGAAATCGGACGATTCGATCAAGCACTTACATATATTCGATTGAGTTGGAATTTTCCAGGTTAGCTCGGAAAATGATTTGGAAAATAATCAATGGTTTGGATCGTTTGTCAGTACATCATAGACCACATTTTCGGAAAACTTATCTTGGTGCACAACGAAAATGGTAGGTAAGGCTCATGTGTCAAAAACATTAACAGAATGGGACAGTAGTGATTTTATTTATTTATTTTTTTTTGACGGAATATAAAGTTCAGGTGTGGTTTTGTTGACGGATGAAGCCTAGGTTTTTTTTTTTTTTTGAATTTGTTGAAAGTTCAGGGTTTTTTTTAGGGCTGCTCAAAAAAACCGGTGAACAGTGAATCCGGTTCGGACCGAACCGATCCGTGTCTTTTGGATTTTAACCGTGGATTAATGGTTCGGACATGGATTCAAAAAATCAAAAACCGTGACTCGCGGTCCGGATACGGATTTTGATTTTGAAACCGTGGATTAACCGATCCGGACCGTGAGATTTTTATTATATATAATTTTTTTAAAATAAATATATATGTCATAAATAATTTAACCACCTTTATAATATTGACAACTTGATATTTTGATATGGAAGGTTATAGCCTACTGTGTTTGGAATCCAAAATGAATCATGGGTATTATTTTTTGGCTATCTATTTTAATTCCATAATGTTCAAGCTTAGATTTGTTCAATTAATTTGTTGGAATGTTTAATAAACTTTCACTATTTCTTTCCATTAACTGCTCTTTCTATGTTCTTCTTGATGCTGTATATTTTCATCTACTAACTGTACTAATGAAGTGTTTGTTTCAATGTTGAGTTCGGATTTTTAAATGAGTTGATGATTTTTTTTAGAATAAGTTGAAAATCCGTGGACAAATCCGGAACCGATCCGTGACTCGCGGATCGGATTGGGACCGAACCGTGAGACTTTTGGATTGGACACGGATTCTATTTTCAAAAAATCGTGACTCGCGGATTAGGATTGGATTCATGTCAATCCGGACTGTTAGCACCCCTAGTTTTTTTTGATATTTTCTCTTACAAAAAATCCTATAACCGCGAACAAATACACATATGCACAAGACATGTGGGGTCCACACACATGTATAAATGTTTGTGTGTTTGTTCAGGATGGACACTTGTTTTTTTAAGCTTTCAAAGTGAATACGTAATTTAGGTGTATAATGTGATTTGGAGAAATCAACTCTGGCTGCCCTCGGATTTACCAACAATAGGGGTACCCTAGCGTTACCAAATCCACCCTAGCCTTGATTTGCAATCCACCTTCAGCCCAAATCCAGCTTCTCCTTTTCGCATCCAAACGACAGAGATGTGTGGAGCCGGGATTACATATTCGGGCAGCTTGCAAATCCGTGTGCAAATCCGGCATGCAAACGGGGCCTTAGTCTTTGATTAGGGAATAGGTATCTGATTGTATGCATCCATCTAAGCAAGCAATGGTCTTGTCTGGAAGTTATATTTTGCTTTCAAATCTCCCAGAGTCCCAAGTGAACCTAAAACATTTAAAAACGGTTTATTGTTCTAGGGTCTAAAAGTGGGACTTATTGGGCCATTTAGCCCATGCTACAGTTTTACGAGGTCCAAGGTACATGAATTTTTATTTTTTATTTTTTATGATTTAGGCACTTTCAAAGGGTACCCTAGAGTTTAGGTTTTAGGGTGCACTTCCCTATTACAATGTGTTAGTGGTTTAGGCACTTTCATAGGGTGCTCTAGGATATAGGCATTTTCATAGGGTACCCTAGGATTTAGGCACTTTCAAAGGTTACCCTAGGGTTTTAGGCACTTTTATAGGGTATTCTAGGGTTTAGGTTTTAGGGGTGCACTTTCCTAGTATAGGGTTTTAGTGGTTTAAGCACTTTCATAGGATACCCTAGGATTTTAGACATTTTCATAGCGTACCCTAAGGTTTTAGGCACTTTCATAGGGTACCCTAGGATTTTAGGCACTTTCATAGGGTACCATAGGGTTTTAGGCTCTTTCATATGGTAGAAAAAAAAATTTGGTAAGGTAAAAAAAAAAGTAAAGATGCCAGTGTGAGGACTGGATATGTTATAAATTTGTTTGGTGGATTAAAGGGGTTACAAATCCTTTACCAAGGAACATACTTCAAGGTCCAACCCATAACTAGTCCATCAAAACTTTTACTAATGCCTCTGGTCCTCGTGCTCTCACACTTTCCTAAAATACCATCACATTCCATTTTAAACTTTTCGTAACCCTTGCTTGGATTTGGGAAAAAAAAAGAAGAAAGATGTCTGTTATCCCCCTCATCAAGAGAGAGAGAGAGAGAGATCGGACTGCCTTCATTGCTGGATTGAAAGGGTGTGCTGAGGCGGCGACCGTTGCCATTATTCTTCAGTTCAAGTTGGGGGAAGCCAACGATCTGGCCATACTGACCTTCTCCGGTGGATTTCGTCCTTTTCCAGTGGATATCGGTAACTAGACCAGAAGGAAAAAAGTCATGGAAGAAAGAGAGTAGGGAGAGGCGAGATCCTGGTGAACATTTTTCGGAGGCGATTCTTCCGCCTGCCTCATCAATGTGCTCTACTCAAGAGGGCTAGGTTTCTCCAACCCAGGTGGGGTAAGCTTTAGAGTTTGGTTTGTGTGACACAAGACACACCAAACTTCATTGTAGTCTTCTCGATTAATGTAATAGTGAATTGTTTTCTTGCTTTTATCCACCATATAGGACTATTTGTTTAATGTAATTACTATCTAATTTTTTCACACAAATTACTATTTGAGCTAAAAATGTCTATTATCTACAAAAACGAAAAAAGAAAAAAGGGATAATAATATCTCATCTTGTGGAGTCTTTGTTTATTCAAAAATAGAGTCAGAGATAGCAAAGTACAGATTGTTTTATTTTTTCAGATAAAACAGTCTGTATCAACAAAAACAAAGGGATAATAGTATCTCAGGTAAAAATAAAGCAATAGATAGTGGTATCTCAGTTAAAATACTCTATATCTAAAAACTAGTATTTGTTTCCGTAAAAATAAAGTAAGAGACAATAGTATCTCAGCTAAAAATAGAGCCAAAAATAGCGGTATCTCAGACAAAACAGTCTGTATCAACAAAAATAAAGTAAGAGATAATAGTATCTTAGCTAAAAATAGAGCAAGAGGTAGCGCTATCTCAGATAAAATTCTCTGTATCTACCCAAAAAAAAAACAAGAGATAACAATATCTCATCTTATAAAGTCTTTGTTTCCACAAAAATAAAGTAAGAGGTTGTGTGTTGTGCTTTCCGGATCACACACGCACATGAAACACATATAAGAAATATGAGGAAAACTCCCTTGATATATTTACACAATACACAAGTTCAAAAACCTCTCCGGGGAGCAATAACCGGCTCCCACTCCGGTCGAGGGAAGCCACAACCGGCTCTCCCTCTCACTCTCAGCCTGTCCCACTCACGTTGTGCTACCACACACCAAAATAAGAAAGACAGACATGAGTATTTATAACCCTAGGGTAATTCTAAGGAAACCCTAGCTAACTTTGGGCCCAAGCCTCTCCGGCCCACACGGGGTAAATCCCAACAATCACCCCCTCCAACCAGAGTGGGTAAATGTTGTCCCAGCAGCACCCCAATGTTACCACCTCCAATTTGCTACAACTAGCAAGCGCAAGTGTCACTATCCAGACGAGCATCCATGCACTCCCAAACCAGAGTACAAAAACCCGAAAAGGTGTATCCTTGCAAGATAGAATTCGCAGCAGATTACAAAATCCGAGTACTGTGTCCCCTCAACTAGGATGCCTCCATTCACGCACCTCCTGCCAAGGTGTATGCGCTCTATAACCGAGCGCTCGCACCCCGTCACCGGCTGACTCCTTCTCTGACATCGCATCCCCACCAAGTTCCTCATCACCTCAAATCGGGATACACCTCTCGTGAATCTGGGACGTCTTCCAATCATGCTAGATCTCCGTGGTTCCGATTCAACCAGACTGCCTCCGATCACTGCTGACCAACTCCAATCTGTCAATCTAGCAAGCGCCTATTGCCAACTTCAATCAAGTGTATCCGTACCCACCAAACAGAGATGCAACACTAGAAAGAATGTATCCTTGCTCACTTGCTTCTCCGACTGATCACCACGGCTTCATCGCTATGAATCTATAATCACGCGATTGCTCCGGTCAAGATTTGATCACTGCAAAGTCTGTCCAATATTCTTGGTGTGTAGCTATCCAACTCTGCCCACCTCTTTCGTTACCTATCCGCTACTCCTACCACTATCCTGATCTCCTGCCACTCTCTATTAGCTCTCCTGGGTCTCATCCTACCTCCTCGTTCATCTACGTTCCATTCCCAATTCTCCTAGCACCCCCTGGACTCCCATCGGATCTCCCATGGTTTGCCTCTGACTCAATAACATCCCATCTGATTGACCTGACCGCGTCGGATCCTCCTTAATCTTTCTGGATGTGTCTAGGACCATAAAATCCGACTCAAATTAGCCAAATGCAAGCCCACCAATGTGTCTGGAACCGTCCAATTAGCAAGGAACAAGCCTCCTCACAATCCAAAACGCCTCCAAACGTCCAAATCTGGCTCAATCCAGCAATGAACATTCTTCCGAGCATCTACACGAAAAACGAAGGCCATGGTTGGATCCAAAACGTTGAGATAGTCAAAATTGACTACTCATACGTGAAAAACGGAGCTGTATAGGCTCTGAAAATGCAAAAATACCAATGAACCATCCTCCAAAAGATCAATCTGGGCCTACTGGCCCCCTTCGACCAACCTCTGACCCGGTTACCAACCCTTGGACCCTTTCACAAGATTCTGACCCTTTGACCTTCACCCTTTTGAACCGAATCCTGACCCCTCTGAACCTTTGACCCCTAACATGGGTCAAAAAGGTCACTAACCGAACTCCCCACTGACATCACTCGCTGACATCATCGTCTTCAACCTTGCTGCAACACATTCAAAACCAAAAAGTGCGTGGATCTAACTCGTGGTCAACAGTAAGTTTGACCGGCGCGTGCGGGCCACCCCAACGTCGTCCGGCGACGAGCTTTACATCCCCACGATCGTCTCGAAGAGAGGAACAAAACCCCTATGCTCCAAAAAAAATTATGATCACGCTTTTCGAGAGCAATCTGAACCAAACCAGTCCTGCTCGCTCGCCGCCTTTCAAACTGCTGGTACGCCCAACTTCGGTGACGAAAAAATACACCGAGCACTCCGTTGGACTCATCTTGTCGAGACGTACGTGAGCGAAATCTTTGACTGACTTTGGTTTTTTTCGTTCTTGAATCCGTGCGTTTCGAGTGCGACTTCAGTGACCTCTCGCTCCACCTTAGTTCTGAAACCATTTTGTTGTGCTTTTCGGGTCGCACACGCACACGAAACACACACAAGAAATATGAGGAAAACTCCCTTGACATATTTACACAATACATAAGTTGAAAAACCTCTTTGGGGGAGCAATAACTGGCTCCTATTCCGGTCGGGGGAAGCCACAATCGGCTCCCCCTCTCACTCTCTGCCTATCCCGCTTATATTGTACTACCACACACCAAAATAAGAGAGACAAACATGAGTATTTATAACCCTAGGGTAATTCTAAGAAAACCCTAGCTACCTTGGCCCTAAGCTACTCTGGCCCACACGGGGTGGATCCCAGCATAGTGGTATCTCAGATAAAATAGTCGTTGTATTTACAAAAACAAAGCAAGAGATAACAATATCTTATCTTATCCAATCTCTATAAATTAAAAAAAAAAAAAACAAGAGGTAACAATATCTCATCTTAGACAGTATCGGTTTCCATAAAAATAAAGTAAGAAATAATAGTATCTCAACTAAAAATAGAGCCAGAGATAGCGATATCTCAGATAAAACAGTCTGTATCCACAAAAACAAAGTAAGAGATAATATTATCTTAGCTAAAAATAAAACAAGAGATAGCGGTATCTCAGATAAAATTCTTTGTATCTACAGAAAAAAGAAAAAGAAAGAAGATATAATAGTATCTCATCTTATAAAGTCTTTGTTTCCACAAAAATAAAGTAAGAGAAAGCGGTATCTCAGCTAAATAGTCGTTGTATTTACAAAAACAGAGGAAGAGATAACAATATCTTATCTTGTCCAATCTCTATACATTAAAAATAGAGCAAGAGATAAACGGTATCTCAGTTTTATGTATTTATGAAAACAAAACAAGAGATAACAATAGCCATGTTCGTAAGTCAAGCCAAAATGCTAAGGTACCGACCTTTAACCACTGGGGATGCCACAGTAGAAAGAGTGGGGTCAGCTGACCCCACAGAAAAAAAATAAATTTACTACTATTATATTAAATTTTAAAAAAAAATTCCTCTATGAACCCCTTAAATTTGGTGGTGACACCGCTGGATAACTCTTAAAAATTCATAAAAGTTGTTTCTCTGTGTGGCTTGTTTGAATCCTAGTCACTCATTTTGTTCTTTTGATAATGAGAGGTTGATCTGTCTTGCTAGGTTGAACTTTAAATGTGATTTTTGTTGGACTAGATTTTTAGTTGTCATTACTGTGATGTTTTTCTTTGATTTACGGTTGGCAAAAATGTTTGATGTTTATGAATGACCCCACACTTCCGAAGTCCTGGGGTAGCCAATAACATACAGATTATGAATGACCCCACACATATAATCTGAGCCGTTCAACGTTTTTGAAATTTTTTTTCCAAATTGCTCCATAAAAAAATTAATTCAATTGAATATCAGTAAGTATTTCATCAAATCTTTCACTTTTTCATTCGGAAGTTAGAATTATGAATTTTGGACGAGAAAATGAAAGATTGGATGAAGTACTTACTTAAATTCTAATTGAACTAATTTTTTACGCGACAAGTTAAAAAATTAAATTTGTCCCATATCTGTACATAATTTTTTTTTCTATTTTTTTTTTTTGGTACTTTTGAAGTTCACTAGCGGTTTTGCCACGTGCGTTGCACGTGGTACATTTTGTTTTGATCTTCTAGTGAAGCATCTTTTAGATAGTATACACATTTAAGGATTGAATCAATCAAATAACCTGTTATAAGTACTAACCAATGGTTTGGGAATGAATTTGGTGTTCCTCCGTAGGGGAATTTGGCAATGCACTTTGTGTTCGGCCTTCTAATACTTCACAACGATGATTTAGGTTCACAACCATGATTGGTCTTTTGTATATATTCCGCTCTTTGTTCAGATGTAAATCTAGCATACCTCTTCCTTTGACGGATGCGGCGCTTAGCATTTTCATCTACTCTGGGGCAGTCCATACCCACAGTTTTCTCCATTGTGTTTTAACCAAATCGGGATATATGGAGATAGCTATATTGGACATATGGAGATAGCTCTATTGCCAAAGAAAAAGAATGTGAAAAATCAATTGCAATGTCATAGATGGAGCATGTTATAATTATAACTTCTCAAAATATTGCAAAGTCGATAAGAAATTATACTCCTATCTACCAGTTTTCCTTCCCCCCCACCCCCACCCCCACCCCTTTCTAACGAGGTGGAAAAGCAATTTTAAAGCTTGTTTCAACAATTAAAACTCATGAACTATTTAAAATTACCACTACTATCATAATTGTACCTTAGATTCACTGCTCGATTTTTAGAATTCATCACAACCTCATGTATTTACATAAACCACGGAAAACCATAGACTATAAATTCCAGATATCAATTTATTTTCGGAAAAACATAGACTATAAATAGCAGACATCCATTTATTTTTTCATTAAAAAACATTGTCATATATGTGCCACATTGGCCAATCACTTTCATCTAACATAACAGTGGCATCATGATTCAAACCATCTAAACTAACGCATCAAAATAAAGATTAGGCATTACAAGTAAAAACAAAAGTTTAATACTAATGTTCAAGCATTTTCAAAAAGCATCAGGGGCTGTTCGAAAATAATTCACCATGAATTCGTCAACAAATTATTGCAGCTTCGAATCAATGGGAAGATTATAATCAAGGTGGTTTTTATTTTCCCATTTCAATTCAGTGTTTTTGGTTTGTAGATATAATCTTGACGTCTCGGCTCTAGGAGCACAAACGGTTTTAGTTTGTAAAAATTGGCGTCGTAAGTATATGGAAAGAAAACCCATTGATTAAAATGTGGAATACATAATACTATAGCAACAGCGTCCAGAAGAAGCACAGGAAAATTTAGAGTATCCTTTTTTCAAACAGTTAGTGTGCGAAAACTGTGTTAGTAAACCGAAAGAATTCGAAGACGACTTCTTCTCAATCAGTTAGTGTGGGAAAAGGAAGATGAACAGGAAAACGTTACTCCCTTCGTCCATTTTTAAGTGTGTTACCTGAGAATTCCAACTATTTTTCTCTCACATCAACTTTTACATTTACTTTCCATTACTTACCCTTATCAATATAATAATACCTACTAACTTTTTAAAAAGGAATCTACTTTTAAGGGCAAAATAGGAAATGTACCCACTAATTTTTCAAAACACACACTTATTAAGGGACAACCCAAAATGGAAATGTACACACTATAAAAGGGACGGAGGGAGTAGTTTGTAAGAATTGGCGTCATAAGTATGTGGAAAGAAAAACCATTGATTAAAATGTGAAATACATAATACTATAGGAGTAGCGTTCAGAAGAG
>JAXBDA010000541.1:0-80464 GCA_036023075.1 Gaultheria prostrata
CTCGAGTATGCCCTCCGCCTCCTCGGTCCTTCCCTCCTTGCAAAGTGCATCTACCAACATACTAAAGGTTACAAAATTTGGCAAAATGTTTTGCGCTTCCATGTCACTCAATATTCTTGTGGCATCCTTCCCTCGACCTAATTTGCATAATCCATCAATCAAAGAACTGTAGGTGACCACATTAGGCATAATATCCCAGCCTCTCATCTCTGATAAGAGGCCCAAAGCATCATCTATGTTCCCTCCTTACAAAGGTTGTCAATGATTGTGCTATACATCACCGCATCAGGCCTAAAGTCCCATTTTTGCATACTCCTCAGCAACCTTATAACCTTTGCAGTGTCTCCTATTTTACAAAGCCCTTTTATGATTGTCCCGTATGTGATTTCATCAGGTTCAATCTCTTCTTTTTTCACCAACGTCACGAACAATTTCACAGCCTCAGAAGTCTTACTTTCTAAAATATATCCGTTTATTAGAGTGGTGAAGGTAGTCACATTTGGAGTATAACCACATTTAAAGAAGATACCCAAGATAGCAAACCCATAATCCACTCGATTCAAGCGGCAAAAAGAATTCATCAAAACATTCAGGGTAAATTCATTAATTGGCATACCAAACTCCCTGATTTCTTTATGTAGAGAAATGACGGTCCAATATTCCTTCATCTTGGAAACAGCAGTCAACAGCTGAGTAAAATCGATAACAGAAGGCAGAGGTCGAATTTGGGCCATTTTACGGAATAAACTAAGAGCATCGTCCAGCTTATCAAAACCCCTTTTAGATTTCCCCCGCAACAACTTCTGTAGCTGCATCCGATTCGTTATTGCAATAACATTAGGGGGATTAGGGTTTGTAGAAAATTGGGTATGAAAGAAGAGTGTATGATCTAGAAATGAGTTACCTCTACTGTAATTAAGTGCCATCATCGGGCTGAAGATCGAGGCGACAACAGCAATTCTCCGCATCTTGCTCTGAAAAACAGCTTGATTTCTTCGCAACAAGAAGATAGATGGATTGAGCCCGACCAAGCAATGCGAAGAAAGTGAGTGAACTGCTTTATGCGAAGGAAGGGAGAGAGCTGTGCTCTGGTTGAAGAGAGAGGCGGTTGAAGCTGAAGAGAGAGAGAGAGAGAGGTCGATGTAATATTGGGAAAACTAAGTGACGCGCGTTTCTTATCCCTGGCATTATATGGAGTGCTACACAGGCGTCTGATATTAGAGCATCTCACCGGTCTGGGCAAAAATACTAGCCATTTTGCCTCAAAAAGTGTCATACAATGATTAGCTAGCCACAAAATATCACATTTACCCAACAGAGTAGCCATTAGGCGCGAACAGAAAAAAAACGATGTTACCTTCTTCCTCACACGAGCGCATGTGCAACAAAAGTGTCATACAATGATATAGCTAGCCACAAAATATCACATCTACCTAACAGAGTAGCCATTAGGCTCAAACAAAAAAAAAACCGACGTCACCTTCTTCCTCACACGGGCGCGTGTGCGACACATGCTGAGACTAGATCTCACTCTCTTGCACGCGCCGCCTTTGACCGGCGCGTGCGGTCGCCACGAGACTTCGTTGGCGACGGGTCATAGACCAATGTCTTCGTCTCGATGCGATCTATAATCTCCCGGTCTCAAAAAGATTTTAGGACTCGTTTCCTGCGACTGGTTTTTTCCCGGCCACTCGTTTCCGGCGACGGGTTTTGTTCGATTTGCTGGGAGAAGAGAGAAAGACCAGCAAAAGAGAGAGAGAGAGAATGAGAGAGATGGAGAAGCGAGCTCGCAAGCCTCGCCGCCTATGTGGAGGTATTGTACACCGGGCCACGATGGCGAGGCCGATGCCTAGGCTGTTGGGCGACGGTTTTTGGTGCTTTTTTCCGGCATCCTTGCCAGTGGTGGCTCCTAGCCGTGGATGGCTCGTTTGTTCAAGATGCTCTTATTTCCATCCCAGATAAGAAACGCGCGCATAGGGACCCAAGGGCCTAATCCCTGAATCGAACGAGGCCAAAAGAAAAACTACTCCGTTTAGTAGGAAAATGTTGAAGAAGTGGGTGTGTACCGAAATTTATCGTCTCTTTTTAAATATCTAAGAATATGTGCAATTTCAAATTCTTAAAAAATATAATATATAATTTATTAATTTATTTTTTACCAAATTAAAGTTCTCATTGGTGCAAAAAAAAATTAAAAAATATTCTACGAAAATATATTTTTTAACGTTCACAAAAATATAAATTTTTCAAAAAGGACATTTAAAAAGAGACGAAAAGAGCATTAACGACTTTTTTTCATCTAGAGTATGCATATCTAAATTAAACACAGATTCAAATTACAAAGTTTTTTTTTCAAATAAAAATTATTAAATTTTTTTTTTGAACAGGATTATTAAATTTATTTGATCGACTACTATTAAAATGACAAGGTCAAAAGAACTATTCAACTTCCACCTTATCAGGACAAATATTTTGAATGAATTTTAAGTTAATACAGCAAATAACTATATTGTACTCTTGCCATCCCTTTTTTAAGTGCCCTAACGAAAAGACATGTAACTTTTAAATAAAAAAAGATCAAGTATTTCTTTGCCTAAGTTTTCAATTTATTTGCACGAATTTAACATTTCAATTAGTTTTTAAAATTGGTGCAGAAAAATTTAAAAATATGTATCGATGTACCTTCTATCCAAAAATTGTGTAAACTTTTTGTGGAAGACACTTAAAAACAAGCTAAGGGAATACTAGTGATTTCTAAAAAAATCAGGAACTACAACTTGCACTTTTAAGAACCAAAAGATGATTGTAAAAAGAATGAAACAAAAAGATGTCGATTTTAGATGGGGATAAAATAAAGATTTTACTAAACAAATTGTGAAATGAAAATTTACTTCAAAATTCCTCTCTCAAAATGTTTTTTAAAAGGGAAAATTTCAAAATATCCCCCGAGTTTTGACCTCTCAATATCAAATATACTCCTGAACTTTAAAAAAACTCAATTTTACTTCTGAACTTTGCTTCCGTTAATCAAATCTGCTCCTACCTTCTCAATCTGTCAGCTTGCCAACAGAATTTCCTGAGTTTGACGATAGGCTCCTTTAATTATGCTTATGTGACATCTAATTCCACTTAAAATGTGACACAAGTACTTCAACATAGATTGTTTACCTGAAATACCATTATCTCTTGCTTTATTTTTTAATATACAAAGACTGTACATGCCGAGATATTATTATCCGTTGCTTTGTTTTTGTAGATACACAGACTATTTTAGCTGAGATATTGTTATCTATTGGACTGTTTTTATAAGTAAAGACTGTTTCTAGCTGAGATACAGTTTCGTGCTTTGTTTTGTAGAAACATGGACTTTTTCTGTTGAGAGAGCTTTATCTCTTTCTTCTTCTTTTTTAGATGCAGTGATTATTTATGCTAAGATAAAGTTATCTCATGCTTTGTTTTTGTAGAAATAGAGACTTTTACAAGTGAGATAGCGTTCTCTCTTATTTTATTTTTGTAGATACAGAGATTTTTACTGAGATACCATTATCTCAGACTTTATTGTTGTAAAAAAGAAACTGTTTCGGTTGAAATAGAATTGATTTAGTTCTGTAAATACAAACACTATTTTGGTTATGATAATGTTATCTTATACTCCCTCCGTCCCTTTTATAGTGTAGACATTTCCATTTTGGGTTGTCCCTTAATAAGTGTGTGTTTTGAAAAGTTAGTGGGTACATTTCCTATTTTGCCCTTAAAAGTAGATTCTTTTTTGAAAAGTTAGTGGGTATTATTATATTGATAATGGTAAGTAGTGGAAAGTAGATGTAAAAATTGCAAAAGTTGATGAGAGAGAAAATAAGTTGGAATTACGAAGCAACACACTAAAAAAGGGACGGAGGGAGTACTTTATTTTTTGGAAATGCCATTGCATGCAAACCTCAAAACATAATGTTTTAAATGGCATTTCACAGTAAAAAACAAAAACAAACAAATAACATTATCTGAGATAATTTATTTTTTATAGTTTACAAAATTTTTGAATAATTTACGTTGAGAATTGATTTGGAGAAGGTTATTGTCGGAAAAAAAAAATCCAACAAATAAAACCCAACCACCAAAAAAGCAACGATCATGGCTACCACCTTGGATATCCACCTCTATCGCCATACAACTACCCAATATCGGCGGATTGATCCACAACTAGAAAGGAAATGAAAACCAAAGTTGAATGGCCTCTGGTAGCTCATGTATTGGACCATAAGTTGTACGAAGAAGTCGGAGAGCGGACTGCACGCATAGTCAAATCAAGCTCGAGAAGGCTTGGGGAATAATTCTCAGCTCTTGAAAGTATGGCAGCGGTGGTAGAGATAGCTCCTCCCTTCGCATAGAGAAAATATCGCTGGGTTAAGAGGAAAAACGAGAATAGATTTTTCTGAGGGTATTTAAGGAAAGTCAGGTCCAAAAGACCTCTGGTTTTAGTTAAAAAGAACAACCTGTAGGGGAATTGTATGTGCAAAGCCGTCATATGCACGTGGACTCTCCAAATAATGAAGGTCCATGTAAATCAGATGGCTCCAAACACATCTGTGGTCATATCTATACATGTAGACTTATGTTTACCGTTATCTATGGCTTGCAAGCAATGTGAAATCAATATGCAGCAGCAGATTCAAGGTGGTCTTTGCCTTGACGGGACCATCAAAACCAAACCAAAACAATAAGCATCCTTCTGATCATGATGTTTCAATGGGTGTGTTGAACACCATGGGAAGAAGATAACAGCTGAAAGTATCATTGCAAACTTTTTATTCGTAACTCGGTTCATCCCCAAAGGAACTACAGTATATTTACCGAGGGAGACGGAGATTCAAATATCAAGTACAAAATATGGTACAAACAAATGAACAACACAGCTTTACCCAGAAAGCTTCACAAGCTTTTTACATCAACCCCTCGGGAGAGAGAAACTGGAAAAGGGAACCGAAAACAATGCAAAACAAAAGATGGGGAAGGAAAACAAGGATCCATTGCAACAGATAGCCCCCCAATACTTCAAAAACTAATCACAGAACCGTCATAGCATGAAAGCAGCACTTGGGCTATTCAAATCGCTGATGACAAAAACATGAGCGCGGTGAACGGTCGTATTACAAAAGCACAAGCCAAGCAACATTGCCAGATAAAAATTTCTGGCCATGACATGAAAACTTTGCTACATATTTAGAGGTCCATCCAGTGGAAGTGCATAGTCTCCTTGTACATGATATCACGGGATAATTGTGGCGCCCCAAAATAGGAAAATTCAGCAACACGGTTATAATTCCAAAATGTCTACGACCATGTCAGGAGATAAAAATTGGGCACTGCAGAACATTAACTATAAGTTTATTTGGGCCTGAACGGGCTTCAATCTATTTCCCAAACAGGGCCTCACATCAGCTAGAGCTAGATAAGCGAAAATGAGTCAAGGCAATATTTATTTGCGGAACGAGTACTAAACACACAACATTAGTTGCAAATATTGGGAGAAGAAATAATATGGAGAGTACAAACCTCATAGGGTTTGAGCAATGATGCGAACAATGCAGCAACTTCAAGGACGGCACATTTCTGGCGAAGACAGGCTCGTGTACCAGATCCAAAAGGAAGAAATGGAGCATTTTTATTCGGGTCGTTAAGAACATAGGAGTCCTTTCCCACATCCCCAAGTTTATCTGCAGCGCTAACAAAAATACAATAAATACTCATAACAGATGAGGCTTGTAGGTATTGACGGCAGGATGCAACACACTGCTTATGCATATTGTCCCACATTCTCGAACTTTACTAAGTGGTACCGATGTGTCGTTGCCAAGAAATGATTCAGACCAAACTGAGATGAACAAACCTCGAAAAGAAGAAACATCATTTCAAACATATAACAACCAGTTAACTGCTATGGCACAACAAAAAGAGAACAGAAACGAGAAATGGCCGCAAGGGGCAAAAGGAGTTGCCAAGATGCTTATCGCCAAATGGCATCAGTTGTGCACTTTAGGTGCCATGAGAAAGGAGGTCAGGGGTCACGACTGCTTCCAACACTAGAACAACAGGCACCTTCGTAGTGTAAGGTGGTGAGTGGTTAGGTGTTGTTTCTACAGGGGTATGCCCCAGTGATCATGTCCTCTGCTTTGTTTCAATACATTTAGCTTACCCTGAAAAAACAACAATAACACTGACTTTCACCGATAAAAAGAAGGGACCAAAAGGAGTTAATTTCAGCATGTTTGAAAACATAACCACAAAATACATTTTACACAATAAAGACCAATATACAGCTGCTGCTAACGTGAGATAAATAGGACAAACCGACAAAGCAATTTAAGCTTTAATGCTTCTTATTAACAACTCGCTATCCCCGTAAACTTGGCATGTGAAAAGCAATGCCATGAGTTGTTGAAGCATAACGGAAACAATAACAAAGATTATCGGCAGAAGTAAAACCAACAAATGAAGTTGGATGGGCTGAATCAGATTTCTTTTCAGCATTAGACAGAAGACGGCATGGATTAAACTGGCTAGTATCACTGCCCCACCTGGACTCATCCATTTGTACCAACTGTAATGGAACCACAAGAATGGCTCCAGCTGGTGTCATTCACCTGTTTTAAGATTTAGGTCTTCGAGAAGGGGAAAAAAAACCATCACTACGACACGAAGAAGAGCATAACATATTAGAACGAAGATAGGACAGTAAGCTCAGCACAAAAGCATAGACGAATACGAAAAAACAACATAACAAACCTTCATTAAAGTGTGATGCACGATGATCAAAGAAAAAGATAGAAACCTTACACCTAAGGAACCCTCGAAATCCACATCTATGGTATGATATCTCATAAAAAGGAACCAACAGATAAAGCAAATTTAACAGATAAAAAATATTTACCAATATATTAAAAGTAAATATGTTTCACGTCCAAGAAAACTACCATGCATCTTCAAGTAGAACCCCTATGCTAGAGAGTAGAGCATAAAGCTCACTACCAGAATTCAATATCACACAAGCAAACAACTTCTCAACATGTTTTCGAGAACATCATTGCAGCAAGGGCCCAGCTGGAAGAATACGGGAAGATTCATATACAGTAGCAAGAAGAAAGGCCATCTTTTCATTGCTTTGTTTCTCTATATGTGCCAGAAGGCCCAGAAGTATCTCAGAGTGAAATAAGATATAAGCATGAGGAACTGAAATCTGGGACTCAATCAGCATCAGAGAATCTTGTCATTAATAAGTTAAGGGCAAGAGAAACTGATTAGGCAACAAAGAGCCATTATATGAATCAAACTAAGCTGCAGAGCACAACAATCTCCCTCCGGTAACTACCTAGTCACCCACCCAGTTTAGTAAATAGAAAGTTTCTTAACACATAGTCTGTCTCCCAACCAAATGTAGCTTTAGGTTGAAAACATCAGGTTTCTCTTCCCTGTATCTTTACTTTCCTTTAGTTTCTATCCGAACTGAAATAATCTACATTCTTTTACTTCTCCTTTCTGCTGATGAGTAAATAGTGTCTTCGAGTAACAGTATGTGAATTACCAAAAGGGTTGCTAAACTTAACAACAATTTGTATTGAGATGCAAGATCAATAGTTCACACATGAAAGATACGCACATAGGAACCCTTTGTGGAGAAGATGAGCAGACTGACATTAAACAGTAAGAAAATGTGTTGAAAGAACAAAGGAAAAAAAAGTGATACAACCAACATAAATCGACAAAATATCAACTTAAGAGCATAAGGATTGCCACTAGAAGTGTTTGAATTAGCAGTTTTCTAAGAGTCTCAAACAAACTTATATGACACCAATGTCGACATTAAAAATAAAAAGCCTACGTAAAAGTAACACCATCATAAGAACGTCAAAATGAGACTAGATAGAGAAAGACATTTACCTTACCCTGCAATTCTGGGTTTGCTGCAAGCCTAGCTATGATATTACCAATCAGGCCTGAGGTAGATAAGTAACCATGAAACATCACAGTATCACACTCATTATTATTCCACATGGTTCTCCTGCATCATGACGGCCATCGAGCTACCGTAATCTTCTGGCACCACAGTGTTAGAAGAATGTGATGCATCAGATGCAGCTTCCCCTCTATTTCTTGTCTTATCATCAGGGATATGATACATTTGGCAGAATAGCTTGTTATTTCGTTTGCAGTGTTGGATAATGTCCTGAGTCAATGATTTCAACCTTGTACAAAAATACTGGTACCTCCAAAATCCTTGTTTCCAGAAGGGGGTAACTATATAAGAGGCCCAAAAACAAGCATCCTTGGCGACTATCTTGAGAAGATCTTCATAAACAGTTGCGTTAGACCAAACCAAAAATGCATCCCCAAAGAGGGTAGCTCCCAAGAGGGTAAAAGCAAAATGTTGACAAACCGTCTTACAGTCTAAATTCCCTTCGACAGTGAGATCTTGAATTCTTTCCATCACAAAACCAACAACTTTTGTTGGACACATTTGCTCTCTCAAGCATTTTCCCATTTAGGAATGTTGCCAATAGTTCCCATTAAGTCAATTTATTGTGCCTTGGCACAATCACACAACATTAGTTTGCCAACACAAGCAACAAAATAATGAAACAGACAGAGAGTAGCGGAAAAAACTAACCCCTAAACCATCCCCTCCCCAAGGCGTCCTCAATCACAAAGTGTCTTTAAGTTTTAACCGATGTGGGATTTCCACGGACACAATGAGTTCTTCATCTTGTTTTGCTCCACGTTTTGCTAGGATAAAAGATTATGTTGGGGTCTTTGGATTTACAGAGTAAGCAAAAAGTTTGGGAATAAATTAATGAACTTACATTTATTTTTTTATTCTTATTGATAACCGGATGTTCGGGTCAGCTTGAGCGCACCTCGATTAATTCTGGGGTCCTGAAGGTAACAACCGGGCATAACCCGTGGCTCCAAAGTTTGGGAAGGTTGGCCTCCGTGGAATTCGAACATGCGACTTCTTGGTCAACCACTTGTTACTTTCTCAATCCCACTTTCCCAACCCCTTGGGGTTATTCAACATATGTTTATTACTCCTTTGTCTTTTCTCTTTCCTCTCTTTCACAAATTCCTTAACAAACGCAAGATTTACTAGAATTATAGATATGAAGGAAACTTTGGGGAATTCAACACATGGAAGGAATTGAATCCCTGGCGTTCCATAACTTGCATTGCTAGAATGCCAAATCCAAGAATACTACGGATGAACTTGGATGTCTATTTCACCAGGGAAGGGAGAAAGAGAGGCACAGTGAGTGAATGCGCGCATGTTCTCAGATCTTGACCTCTTATTGTTGGCTTATGAAACTCATTCGAATTTTAAATCAACTTTCGCAAATGATATTTCTTCACTTTTAAGACTAAAAAAAATTCAGATAATGTGAAAAACCCAAAAAATGTAATAACCTGTCAAGATATTTGGGTCAAGCTACGTTTTAAAATTATGTCAGTACCAAGCCTGTTCATTCAGTACAGCATTGGTGTACCCTTCCCCCCCAGTCATTATATTCTACAGTAGAAATTGGACTATCAACTGGACAAGAACATGGAAAAAAAATGAAATATAAGTACTCACCAAAATGTACGGATCAAATTCGGGATAGCATTTATTAGCCCCAGACCACCATCCGAGAAACAAGTACTGAGAGCCAAAACAGCGTAGATTCCAAGGCTGTATCTCTAGACTTATTCTTTACGGAAATAAAGTGCAAAGAAAACAAAAAGATGCAAGAGGGAGAAAAAAAAAAAAAAGCCAAAAAACAAAAGATGGGAAGATAACAATATCCATTCCTTGACAACGCCAAAGAGCATAGAAAACGAAAAAATTAGCAAGAACACGAACTAAACCAGCTTTGTGGGCCCTTTACTTACATAACTGCACATTAGCATTTATGCACACGATCACTGTAAGCTTCAGTAGAAAGAATAGGAATAGTTTCTCAAACCAAATTGTGATGTAGAATTAGGTCCTAGAGTAAACAGACGTATCATATCATGATCATCATGCAGTGGGTAGAATCATCGTTTTGAAATGAAAGTAACAAAGCAAAAGCAGGGTATATAGCTATAGGATCCAAGTGATACAAAGTTCACTTCCCATTATGGAAGAAGGATTCAAAGCTATAGCATTTAACTGGAGTTTACTTAACTGAAAGATATTTGATTAATTCTAAGTTCGCTGAAATATACTTTAATAAATTCAAAAGATAAATAAGATGTCATCAGCTTAAGATAAACATTTCTAGCCTTTTCCACAGAGAGGAGATAGAAATCCCTATTTTCCTTGCATCCCATTCGATTTCAAGTACCGAGTCAAGTGGGCATAAAACAATTGAAAACTCACACAACCTCCTCAACTTATGATGCATAATAGGGCAACGGAACTGAGAAACACCCAAAACATATTAGATCTGCAGAATGCATATCTGGTGCTCCTCGGAACCAGACCTCATAATTCAAAACATTCCAAGCTCTTTAATCAGCTTGAGAGAGAGAGAGGGTTATCTGCACTAGTCAAGAAGGTATTGTTTAATTGGTCACATCTTGATTTACCTTATGACTCGTAGCATTCAATAATCACACAGACTCAACATCCAACTACAAAAATGTAATTTCTATACCAGTAAAGGTAAAAGAACTTTACGAGGACACCTACCCATCCCGAATATGATACAAGTAACCATCTTTGACAACCTGAAGTAATTCCTTCCACTTCAAGACTCCACTTTTTCATCCCTTGGCACGAGCTTCTGAATCATTCTAAAAATTTCCCCATCCTCATCATCATTTCTGAGTAAACCCTCCATGGTAGATGCATCCACTGAGAAACGCCGATTGATCATTTCTTGTAGAAATACCTCAAGCTTGTGTCTATCACCCGTGTCGAGGAATGCTTGAACAAGTATATTATAAGTCATTTCATTGGGTGGACAACCATCTGCATACATGCCTTTGAGTAACTCCTCAGCTTCATCCAGCAAGGCCTCGTTACAAAGTCCAGTAATCATTCTGTTGTAAATCTTAATATCGCGCTTCAAACCTGTAGCTGAAATAGAACTAAAAACTTTCCGAGCATCTTCAATATTCCCAGCTTTGCACAAGCCATGTATGAGGATATCATAAACAACAATATTAGGAACTATTCCTTGATCTTGCATGGAACGAAACACCTCTACCGCCTTGCTGATTTTCTGGTTCCTGAAGAAGCCATCAAACAAGATTGAGTAAGTCAAAATGTCAGGATTTTGACCACTACTCATCATCTCATAAAAAATATTTTCTGCAGCATCACATCTCCCTACTCGTAGAAGCCCCTTTAAAAGGGTGGTGTAAGTCTCGGTATTAGGTTTTAACCCTTTACGAGGCATTTCATGAAGGAGCTGCATGGCCTCGTCCATATTCATCTCACAGCAGAAACCATTGATCAAGATATTATAGCTAAAGATATCAGGCTTAAAGCCCTTATCAACTAAGGAGTTGAAAATTTCTTTTGCTTTCTTCATGTGGCCCTGCAAACAATATCCGTCCATCAGTGCATTATAAGTGACAACATCGGGTTTCTCACCTTTCCGAATCATGATCTCGAGTATGCCCTCCGCCTCCTTGGTCCTTCCCTCCTTGCAAAGTGCATCTACCAACATACTAAAGGTTACAAAATTTGGCAAAATGTTTTGCGCTTCCATGTCACTCAATATTCTTGTGGCATCCTTCCCTCGACCTGATTTGCATAATCCATCAATCAAACAGCTGTAGGTGACCACATCAGGCATAATATCCCACCCTCTCATCTCTGATAAGAGGCTCAAAGCATCATCGATGTTTCCGTCCTTGCAAAGGTTGTCGATGATTGTGCTATACATCACTACATTAGGCCTAAAGTTCCATTTTTGCATACTCCTCAGCAACCTTATAGCCTTTGCAGTGTCTCCTATTTGACAAAGCCCTTTTATGATTGTCCCGTATGTGATTTCATCAGGTTTGATCTCTCCTTTTTTCTCCAACCTCACGAACAATTTCATAGCCTCAGAAGTCTTACTTTCTAAGAGATAGCCGTTTATTAGAGTGGTGAAGGTAGTCACGTCTGGAGTATAACCACATTTGAAAAAGATACCAAAGATAGCAAATCCAAAATCCACTCGATTCAAGCAAATCCAAAATCCACTCGATTCAAGCGGCAAAAACAATTTATCAAAACATTCAGCGTATATTCACTACTTTGTATACCCAACACCCTGATTTCTTTATATAGAGAAATGACGATCCAATATTCCCTCATCTTGGAAACAGCAGTTAACAGCTGATTAAAATGGATAACAGAAGGCAGAGGTCGAATTTGGGTCATTTTACGGAATAAACTAAGAGCATCGTCCAGCTTATAAAAACCCGTTTTAGATTTTTCCAACAACAACTTCTGTAGTTGCTTTCGATTCGTTATTGCAGTAACATAAGGGGGATTAGGGTTTGTAGAAAATTGGGTATGAAACAAGAGTGCATGATCTACTAATGAGTTACCTCTACTGTAATGAAGTGCCGTTCTCGGGCTGAAGATCGAGGCAACAGCAGCAGCAATTCTCCGCATCTTGCTCACAAAAACAGCTTGATTTTTTTCGCAATACGGAGAGAGATGGATTAAGCCAAACTAAACTATGCGAAGTCTGGGCGATGTGCTTTACTGAATGGGAAAATGCCGAAGTGGGTGTCAGGGTGTGTAAGGGTCTGTTTGATAGCTAGGAAAAGAAATGAAATGAAAGAAAAAAAAAATTCTTTTTTTTTGTTTAGGTTAAGAGGTAAAGAGAGGAAAAATAACTAAACTAAACTATTTTTAAAAAAAAATTCTCTTTTTAACTTCCTTCAATCTATCCTTCTTTTTTCCTCTCTTTTATTTTCTTTTTGTTTTTTTCCTAGGTATCAAACAGAGCGTAAATTTAAGTTAAAATGACGAGATCAAAAGAACTATTCATATCTTCTACTTTATCCGGACAAACATTTTGAGTGAATTTTAAGTTAAAACAACAAATAACTATATTATACTGTTGCCGTCCGATTTTGGAGTGTCCTCACGACAAGATATGTAACTTTTGAATAAAAAATTCAAGCATTTCTATGCCTAACTCTTAAATTTTTTTCCTCAAATTAAAGATCTCAATTAGTTTTTCAAATTGGTGCGGAAAAAATTAAAAATTATAGTTTTAACTTTTCGTGGAAGACACAGGGGTAAATAGTGATTTTAAGAAAATTCATAAACTACAACTTGCACTTTCAAGAACTAAAAGATGATTGTAAAAGAAACAGGACAATCTCAACTATCCTTTAGGGGTCCCAATCCACCTTTCAATCTACATTTCAATATATTTCTACTGTATTTCCTAGTATTATTTAGTGATTGTTTGTCGTTCCTAGTTTTTTTTTTTTTGGTAAGTTAACCTTCCATTAAAAGCAAACAAACCAGATACAAGGGGAAAACCAACAAAAGCACAGCCTGGGCAACAAATACCTAGCTAGCTAAATGGAAAACAAAGCTAGCAAAAAGCTAAACATCCCATCCCGAACTACATGGAACGAAAAATCCTAGAGCTAAGGCTCCTGGTACGAGCTAACAATTTTTTATCATCGTTGTTCTTCAAATTCCTCCAGGAGCATAAACAAGTCCGGACTTCATCCACAATCAAACTGTCCAAGATAGAAGTGGGCAAACAACGGCCTTGAAAGATCCCAATATTTCTCTCTCTCCATATCCAGTAAATATATCCAGTAAATAGTTGCTGCCAGAGATAGCATGCAAACTCTATGAGACCAGGACTCCCAAAACCTGTGAGCACAAACCCAAGCCATCTCCCCAGCCAAACCAAGACAAGGCCTGTCAAGCCTATCTTTAGTAGACAATCCGCCCAAGAAAGAAAGCCAGACAATGAAGGCCCACCTGGGAATATAATGAGTAAACCAAACCCAAGGTACAACTGGGTGCAGTGGGGGGTGTTCCACAGTCCACTAAGCAGTTTTTAGAAGAAAAAAAAAAACTAGTTTTTCACGGTTTTTTATGTGATGTATTATGAGATGATGACCTATCTTGATTTTAGAAAAAAACTGTTTTTTCTAAAAACTGTTTTTTTCAATATCCACCTGGGAATATGATGGAAAAAAACTGTTTTTTCCATTTCCTAGTTATCAAGGCGCTTTCTTTTAGACCTTGAATAAGTCAGGTTGTATCACGTTGAACTGAATCCAGTCCTCATGAGCATACAGCATTAAAAAAGAACTCCCCAAACAATGAATGTCCATGTAAATCATATGGCGCCAAACACATCTGTGGCCATATCTATACACGTAGACTTATGGTTACCGTTATCTATGGCTTGCAAGCAACGTGACGTCAATATGCAGCAGTAGATTCAAGGTGGTCTTTGCCTTCATGGGACCATCAAAACAAAACCAAAATAATAAGCATCCTTCAGATCGCAACCATTTATTCGTAACTCAGCTCATCCCCAAAGGAACTTTGTTCAGAATATGGTACAAACAAATGTACAACATAGCTTTACTCATAAAGCTTCACAAGCTTTTTACATCAACCCCCTTGGGAGGGAAAAACTGGAAAAGGGAACCGTAAACAACGCAAATCAAAAGATGGGGAAGGAAACCACACAAGGATCCACTGCAACAGATAGCCCCACAATGCTTCAAAAACTAATCACGGAACCATCATAGCATGAAAGCAGCACTTGGGCTATTCAAATCGCTGATGAAAAAACATGATTGCTGTGCACTGTCATGTCCTCCTCCCAACCAAAACCTTTCGTCGTACAGAAGACAGCATTTGGGATATTCATATCAGGGAGGGGAAAAAGCATGAGTCTGAAACATGCTCATATGCTCCTCTCCATTTTGCTTACTGAATGCACCCAAAAGAAACAAGGAAAAACAAAAGCCCCTTCCCAATCCATCCAAGAAAGGGGAAAAAAAGGGAGAAAAGAGTTATTTAAAAAAGAGACCTTGTTTTCATTCATTAAACTATCCCCTCTCGACAAAAACTATTTTGGGACCGGGGAGGAGCTGAGGAGCGTAGTTGTTCATCATCGGATTTGGTTCCGTCTCGGATCCTGGAGGAAGCCTTATCTGCAGATTTGAAATCATATGAACAAAACAATGAGAGCCAAAAATTCAAGGCAACGGACAATGCTTATAGGTGTTATTTATTTTTCTTGTGTGAAAATGAGATTTGAAAACCAAGCAGATATCCAAAGGAGAAATAAAGTAAAAGAAATTACCACCGTAAATGATACTTAAAAAACAACTGAGAAACTGTGATTCAGAATTCGTTACAAAAGCGCAAGCAAAGCGCATTTCCCAGATAAAATTTCTGGTCGTGACTTGAAAACTTTGCTACTTATTTAGAGGTCCATCCAGTGAAAGTGCATAATTTCCTTGTACATGATATCTCGGGATGATTGTGGCACCCCAAAAGAGGAAAATTTAGTAACACGGTTATAATTCAAAAATGTCTTTGTCCATGTCCAGGAAAAAAAATATGGGCACTGCAGAACATTAACTAGAATTTTATTTGGGCCTGAAAGGGTTTCAATCCTATTTCCCAAACAGGGCCTTACATCAGCTAGAGCTAGATAAGCCAAAATGAGTCAAGGCAATATTCATATGCGCATCCAGTACTAAACACACAACATTAGTCGCAAATGATGGGAGAAGAAACTAATATGGAGAGTACGAACCTCATAGCGCTCGAGCAATGATGCAAACAATGCAGCAACTCCAAGGACGACACATTTCTGGCCGAGACAGGCTCGTGTACCAGATCCAAAAGGAAGAAATGCAGCATTTTTATTCGGGTCGTTAAGAACATAGGAGTCCTGTCCCACATTCCCAAGTTTATCTGCAGCGCCAACAAAAACTCAATGAATACTCATTACAGATGATGCTTGTAGGTATTGACGGCAGGATGCAACATTCTGCTTATGCAAATTGTCCCACATTCTCTAACTTTACTAAGTGGTACAGAGGTGTTGTTGCCAAGAGATGATTCAGACCAAACTGAGATGAACAAAACTCCTAAGAAGAAACATCATTTCAAACATAAAACTGCTGATGAACAAACCTCCACATGCTTGTAGTTAACTGCTATGGCACAACAAAAAGGTAAAAGAAACAATAAATGGCACAAGGGACAAAAGGAGTTGACAAGATTCCTACGGCCCAATGGCATCAGGTGTGCACTTTAGGTGCCAGGAGAAAGGAGATCCGGGGTAAGGACTGCGTCCTACACTAGAACAACAGGCACCTTAGTAGTGCTACTGTGCTAGGTGGTGAGTGGGTTTTGTGTTGTATCTACAGGGGTATGCCCCAGTGATCATGTCCCCTCCATTTTCTTTCAATACATTTAACTTACCAAAAAAACTAATACTGACTTTCGCTGATAACAAAAGGGACAAAAAGGAATAAATTACAGCATGTTTGAAAACGTAATCACAAAATACATTACACAGAATAAAGAGCAATATACTGCTGCTGCTAACATGAGATAAATAGGACCAACCAACAAAGCAATTTAAGCTTTACTGCTTAATATTAACTCCTCACTATCCCTGTAAACTTGGCATATGAAAAGCAATGCCATGACTTGTTGAAGCACAATGGAAAAAATAACAACGATTATGAGCAGAAGTATAACCTGCAAATGAAGTTGGGTGGACTGAATCAGATTTCTTTTCATTAGACAGAAGACGGCATGGGTTAAACTGGCTAGCATCGCTACCCCACCTGGACTCATCCATTTGTACCAACTGCAATGGCACCACAAGAATGGCTCCAGCTGGTATCGTTACACCTGCTTTAAGATTTAAGTCTTCAAGAAGAAAAACAAAATCATCAATACAAGACGAAGAAGAGCATAACATAATAGAACGAAGATAGGACAGTAAAGCTCAGCACAAAAGCTTAACCAACTTATACCCATAGATAAATATGAAAGAAACAACATCACAAGGAAACCTTCATTAAAGTGTGATGCAGGATGATCAAAGAAAAGGACAGAAACCTTACACCTAAGGAACCCTCAAAACCACATCTACGGGATGATATCTCATAAAAAAGGAACCAGCAGATAAAGCAAATTCAAAAGATAAAAAACTACTGGTCTGCCAATATATTAAAGTAACTATGTTTCACGTCCAAGAAAACTACCACGGTCCACGCATCTTCAAGTAGAACCCCTATGCTATAGATATAAAGCACACTACCAGAATTCAATATCTGACAAGCAAACAACTTCTCACCATGTTTTAGAGAACACCTTTGCAGCAAGGGCCCAGCTGGAAGAATACGGGAAGATTCATACACAGTAGCAAGTAGAAAGACCATCTTTTCAACGCTTTGTTGGTCTCTACGTGCCACAAGTATCTCAGAGTGAATCTGTTGAAAATCAACAGAGGATAAGATGGGTGTGAGAACTGAAATCTCGGACTAAATAAGCATCATAGAATCTTGTCATGAATAAGTAAAGGGCAAGAGAAACTGATTATGCAACAAAGAGAAATTATATGAATCAAACTAAGCTGCAGAGCACAGCAATCTCCCTCCGGTAACGACCTAGTCACAAACCCAGGTAAGTAAATAGCAAGTTTCTTAACACATTAGCCTCTGTCTCTAAATCACTGGTAGCTTTTGGTTGAAAACATCAGGTTTTTCTTCCCTGTTTCTTTACTTTCCTTTAGTTTCTATCCGAACTGAAATAATCTACATTCTTCTACTTCTCCTTTCTGCTGATGAGTAAATAGTGTCTGCTTCCAGTAACAGTGTGTATTACTGAAAGGGTCGCTAGTCTTTACAACAATTTATATTGAGAGGCAAGATCAATGGTTCAACAAATGAAAGAAACGTACATAGGAACCATTTGTGGAGAGGATGAGTAGACTTACACTAAACAGTAAGAACATGTGTTAAAAGAACAAAGGAAAAACAAAGTGATAGAACCTACATTACTTGACAAACAATCAACTTAAGAGCATAAAGGATTGCCATAAAAGTGCTTGAATTTTGCGGTTTCCTAAGATTCTCAAACAAACTTATGACACCAATGTCGCCATTACAAATACAAAATCCACGTAAAAGGAACACGATCATAAGAACGTCAAAATGAAACTAGATAGAGAAAGAAATTTACCTTCTCTTGCAATTCTGCGTTTGCTGCAAGCCTGGCTATTATATTACCAATCAGACCTGAGGTAGTTAAGTAACCATGAAACATCACACTCATTATTGTTCCACATGATTCTCCTGCATCATGACGGCCATCGAGCTCCCGTAATAATAAGTGCTCTGGCACCACAGTGTTAGAAGAATGTGATACATCAGATGCAGCTTCACTTCCTCTATTTGTTGTCTTATCATGAGGGATATGATCCATTTGGCAGAATAGCTTGTTATTTCGTTTGCAGTGTTGGATAATGTCCTGAGTCAATGATTTCAACCTCGTACAAAAATACTGGTACCTCCAAAATCCTTGTTTCCAGAAGGGGGTAACTATATAAGAGGCCCAAAAACAAGCATCCTTGGCGACTATCTTGAGAAGATCTTCATAGACAGTTGCCTTAGACCAAGCCAAAAATGCATCCCCAAAGAGGGTAGCTCCCAAGAGGGTAAAAGCAAAATGTTGAGAAACCGTCTTACAGTCTAAATTCCCTTCGACTGTTAGATCTTGAATTCTTTCCATCACACAATCAACAACTTTTGTTGGAAACACATTTGCTCTCTCAAGCATTTTCCCATTTAGATCTGTTGCCAATAATTCCCTCCTTTCCTGTACCTGTATGCATAGAAGGAAAAGGAAGGGGTGTTCATCATTAAACTTGAGAAACAAACAAACACAATTACACAACCAATTACAATACAGTAAAATTAAATAAAATGTACTGTCGCAAACAGAAAACAAAACAGAATGTAGTGGGCCAAAATATAACAATCAAATGGGTAAAGATTGGTTCGGTCAGGAGGTCCAATTGTTGGGCTCATTTCTTAATAAATGAAGGCCAGACAGACAACCGAGCCCAATATGACTGTACCGAGACGGTGCAATCCGAGCCGAGCCAACATGACCGTACCGAGACGGTGCAATCCGAAGCCGAGTCAACATGACCGTACCGAGACGGTGCAATCCGAGGCCGAGTCAATATGACCGTACCGAGACGGTGCAATCCGAGCCGAGCCAACATGACCGTACCGAGACGGTGTGACCCGAAGCCGTACCGAGACGGTGCAATCCGAGCCGAGCCAACATGACCGTACCGAGACGGTGTGATCTGAGTCAATATGATCCTACTGAAACGGAGTCAACCGAGCCCAATATAACCGTACCGAGTCGGTATGATTCGAATCACAAAAGATGATGAATCGGCGTTTTGGCCAAGAGGAGACGAATCTGATCCGGACGAGTCATCCGAGCCGGGTAAACCCGAAATGACTCGTCGAGACATGATCGATCCGGACGAGTCACCCGAGCCGGGCATATCCGAAGTGACTCGCGGGAAATGCGAAAGGCAGTTCATCCGACACATCATGGATGGCGTCATCCGAGGCGGTGACGTAGCGTGACGTCCTCCAAGCCTAATTACCAATCTGCACCTGAGCTTGGAGCCCAAGTCAAGGGAGCCTATATAAAGGAAGAGAGGGGAACCCTATAAGGTACACAATTTACTCTAACCCTACTCAATTCTACTTCCCTTTGGTTTCTCTCCTTCAACCTCTCACTAGACCGTCGGAGTGCCTTCCCTGGCCAACTTCCGGCCAGGTTGGGCGCTAACGCCGGGCGTTACGTGTGCAGGAGCATCCTTGGAGGCTAGATCCATATCGTTCCGGTGAAAGGAGTCAAGAGAAGGGGCACCAAAAATCTAGGACACCACACAGAAGAAGATGAGGAGGGAGGATGATTCACATTATACTATAGCAGCCAACAGGCTGATTTCTGAAGTGATGATTAAAAGGTTTTCGAAACGAACAATCATTTTAGACAGGTGACTTAAATTAGCTTTAAAGAAGTAGGGCCTATTCATAAAACCTGAACAATTTCCCATATGGCTCGTAAATCTAAAACCAATCCTTACCTGCACCATTGATAACAATTACAGAATAGAATGGGAAAAAAATTGTAAGCTTGTTCATGGAAACAATACGCACTTAAGCAAAAGCAACTGCAAACAAACAGTCAACAACCTATCAACGGAAGAAGTCGTGAGGCTGTACCTCATTAAAAGAGGACACAAAAAGGCTTGATCGTCCAAAGGCCCAGTGGAACACTTTCCCAGTCAAAGGCAATCTATCCTCTGCCTTCAAGAGCATCTCTTTGATAAGTTCTGGATCTTTTATAGACACTAGAAGCTGAGTAGGACCTAACCACAGCTTGACAGCTGGCCCATATTCCTCATGTGACTTAGATAAAATGTCTGCAACCAAAATGACAATTAAAAACATTTGTTTAGAATGTGACTACAGATAACCAGATATTTATTTGGTTAACTCAATTTGTGCAAAACAAGTGATTCAACAAAGCTCAAACCACACTATGCGACTCCAAATGTCCCCGAAAAGTTCTTCAACAATCAGACATGGATCAATTTAAGCCGATGAAGTCTATTTTCTTAACCCCCAGGGGTTGATGCAGTGGTAGTCTCCTCGCAATGAGACTCTCAGGAAGCCTTTGGTCTGGATTTCTGTGTTCGGCTAGTCCATGCGGGCATTTGCCAGGCTTTACATGAGTCATGAGGCCCCCGCCAATGGACGATGGGATTGGTCCCTCAAATTAGTCGGTTCATTGGGTCAGATAGCGTGTTATAAAAAACGAAAGTCTATTTTCTTGGTTTCTTTTAGACAATGATGCAACCAATTTTTGCACTTTGATAAGACTAAGAGTGTGAAGCACAACCTGAAATCATCTACAATACTTGGAAACTGGAATATCCAATACTAAGATGCAAGTACATAAAGGAAAGTAATATGAAAAGTCAACTTGACAAGCTACGCTGGATCTGAATATCCAATGTTGTAATCAATTGTTGGAGTTAACATTTCAAGGCATTTGGCTCAACCTAGAATCTAGGAGACTGGCTACAACGTTGTCCTTTGTCTCCTTTCCCCTACCTAGCCGCCAAAACTTCATCTGGGTGGGTATGCATTGGATGGTTGGCTGGACTTGTAGCACGATATAGTTTTATTCAGATCATAAGCGGTGTAAATTTCAACACGCTAACCGAGTCAGCTACTGTTTAGAAGGAGCTGCAACCTTCAAGGAGTTAACAGTGGAAAGTGCAAACTCCAAGGCGCAATCTATGAAATTTCTAGGTGGGGAGGAGTTTGAGCATTCAGGAAGGAAATGACCCAAAAGGGCAAGGGGCATCTTTGAGTGGCAAGTTCCATTTCCATGTACTTCGCTCCAAATCCAAAACTAGATTACCCTTTATCTGCTGTCGCAGCTAAGCTCGGCTATTTTATTCCAAGCGCTTCCACCACTTCAAAGTTAGTCCCGTGACTATTCAAGCAACCGTAAGGATACCTTCACAGCCCCTTCGCATTGCGAGAAAGGGTGAGATCAGAAAAGGGAAAGACCCAATCAAAAATTTAATATTTTGTACTTTACTCTCCATTTGCAACCAGAATACTCAATTCATTCCAAATGAGTGATTTGGCAATTGGCAAAAAACCCCTCAATGAATTGCCTCTCAAATTCAAGTCCCTTATCCACTTGCATGCGTTTCACGCACTTAGAGCAACCCCAACAATAACTCCTCAAAAAAGTTTGTGAACAGTGCATATATCTATTATAACTTGACACTTTTTCTATCAACACTCCCTATTACCCTCCCTATTTTTAATAAATTATAATATATGGGGGAAAAGTAAGAGAGAGACAAGAGAGAGAGAATAAATAAATAAATAAAAAAGAAACAGGCAGCAAAGAGGGGGGGGGAGGAGAGAGAAAGAATAAAAAAATGGGTAAGGAGTGAATAGTGCCTCCCTAAATGGGGGTTTTTAGGGAGTCACTATTCATTTTTGTATTTTAGGGAGGGATTTAGGGAGTTTGTTGGAGCCTAATATTGGGGTTTGGCTCCCTAAAATAGGGATGGGAGCCAATTTAGGGAGTTTGTTGGGCTTGCTCTTAGGTAAATAAAAGCCAGTTTCGTGTAAAGCAAAGAGACATGCATAACTTGGAATGACAGTAGAAGGACGATGGGCCAATAAGTACAAGTAAATAGGACTCTAACGTTTACTTCTACTTTGCTTATTCCGATCAACCAAAACGGACAATCAGACGACGGCTCATGAGAAATAATTCGATAATACAAAAACTCACCGGTTAAATTGGATCCAAAAATTAGCTTGGAGTGGCCGTAGAAGGAGGAGGGGCAAGGCGGGCCAGGGATAAGCCTGGCTTTGGCCCAAAGTCTGAAAATTCCGATGAGTTTACGGAGCAAAAGGGCCGTGACGGAGATGAGAGAGATCCACAGCAGCACGTTGATCTGTGTGGTGACGTAGTCACGAAACAGGAAATCGGGCTGCAAGCCGCCGGCGACGCATATGTGGTCATCGGCCCCGTCGCAGCTGGGTTTGAAGGATCCCCAGAGATGATGCCCTAACTGAGCGTAGGGTTCAGGTGATGACTCCATTGTCTTCTTGGGTTTTCAGTGGAGCATTGGAAATCGATTGGTTTTGAGTCTTTTGACTTTATGATGTGTGTGAGAGAGGGAGAGAGAGAGAGAGAGAGAGAGAGAGATAAGAGAAGAGAAAGGCTTTTGGTTCAGAGCTTCAGCTGGTCACGATCAGCTGTTATTTTTGACTTTTGGAATGGGTCATCACCAGCCCTACCTATCTATATAGGAGTATAAAAAAATCCTTAACAAGAACTTCCTAATAAAAACATAAAATTAGGTGCGACGCCTCGTGTCTGGCACTAGTGTTTGTGCCGGTTATTTGGAGCCGTAATTGTATATAACAGTTTTACTATTGGGCCAAAAAACAAAAATAAAGAAAATTAAAAAACACGCTCTTCAATACATTTTTAATATATCCATATTTATTTTTATATATTTTTCACATGCTTTTTAATCTTAACACAAATTCACTGGCATTTGTTAGCATTTTTCATTTTATATTTAAACAAGTGGATAAAAGGAGTGTCAACTACCTACAATTAGTGGAACAGCATACTGTATCTCTTTCTACATTTTGTTTGTTAGCGTGAGTTCCCGTAGTGCTAAAAGTCATTTCTCAATATTGTCCTTATTCAAAAAAAAAATTTTGTATATTCATCTTGACACTCTCCAATATCTTTAGGGTAAATTACATTATACCCCCTCAAACTAAGACCCGGATACACTTTGCCCCTCAAACTCTTATTTTTGGAACTATACCTCCTTGAACTATTGAAAACCATAGCAACCCTAACTCCATTTGGTATCTATTAGAAAAAGGCTGATTTAAAAAAAAAAATGTAACAATTGTTGGGTGTTACAGAAGCCGGCATCGATTCCACAACCGCAACCATTGAGCGGCGACCACCATCGCCAACGTCACCGATTTTGAGAGGTCTGGTGACCCTCAACGTCCACGCCTTTCTTCGAAGAGGAAATCAAACTACGATTATGACTGTGACTACAGAGAACGCAACTGCGATGACTACCATCATGACCTACCACCATAGCCACTGCATTTTGAGTCCTCAGCTACAAGATCATCCCTAGAACCACCACAACCGAAGTCCACCACCGTAACAGCACCAGTGCCATCAAAGAAGTCCACATCATCATCAACAGCAGCGACGGTTGCAGATTGGTAGCAGAAAGCAAGCGTATTCTCTCGCATAAGCTTCCCGGATGAAGAAATATACCAATTTAATGGCTTACATCTGGTGCAGAAAAAATGGGAGGTTTTCCTCGTACTCAAACCCATCTATATACAAATCAACATACTCCCTCCGTCCCAAAATGAATGTCCAAAACCACTATTCACACCTCTCCGAAAATCATCTATATTTCGTATTTTATAATACTTTTTACGATTTAAAAAACTTTGTTTAATAAAACTAAGCGAATTTTATCAAACAAGATCCATATTGAATATGTAATTCATTATAGCTTAAAAAATATAGATGATTTTCCGGGAGACATGAATAGTGGTTTTGGACATCCATTTTGGGACGGAGGGAGTATAATTTTATCCTAATTTTCAGAATGCATCACTCTAAATGGTGATGACAATAGTAGGTAATCTAACCATCTTCGAGAACCACATACGATAATGTTGATACCATATTAATTAGAGTTCCAATTTCATATTTTTCAATTTGATTTCTAAACCCTTGGAGTGGGTTTTGTGATCTAGTACTTTTTCCGCAATTTTCAAACTTTATAATATTAATGGCTCTGTGCATTTTTTTGGGTGCAATGGAGGGTTTAGAAGAATGATGATGTTAGGGTGGGAAGGAAAAATGGTCAGGTCGGTGAGTTTGCCAGCAGCGAATAAGTGATGGTGGATGTAGTGTTTTTCGCTGGAGAGTGTTAGAGGAGAGAAAGAATTTTCTTACAGTTATCAAACGGAGTAAGTTAGATATGGGTTTTCAATAGTTCAAGGTGGTTAAGTCCCAAAAATAAGAATTTGAGGGGGCAAAGTGTCTCCAGGTCTTAATTTGAGGGGGGGTTAATGTAATTTACCCTTTAATATATGTGGCCTTATTCACTTCTTATTTTTGAATTTTTTTAAAAAAGATTCTCTACTAATTTTGTCTCCTTTCAATTATTACTCACATTTTTCTATCAACTCATTTTCCTATCTTAAATCATTATTTTTATTTCAAAAAACCAAACCAAATATCAGGTGTGTCCACGGATCGGATCCGGATCCGAGTTGAATCGCTTAGAGCGGATTATGATTTTTAAAATCCGGAACCATCCGTAGGTGACATACGGATAGATCGGATTGACCAGATTAAAGAACGATTATTGAGCGGATTACGCGGATCCGATCCGTTCTGAACCAGATCCGGAACCGCCAAATAAGAAATTTTTGCTGTTGAACCCAACCGAACATTCACGGATGGGTTAATGGACGGATCGGATTGGACGGATTGAGCAGATCGGATAATCTGCTCGTTAGCGGACGGATGGGATTCATTTTTAGAATTTTTCGTATATGACGTAAGTACACTGTCTCCAAAAGTAAAAAACAAAGAAAAGGAAAAAGGAAACATATGCTTTTTCGCGCCAAAACTGATCAAATGGAAATTGAAAATCCCCAAAAGCATCTCCTCCTCGTAACGCTCGCTCTGCACTGCAAAAAACCCTAGGGTTTCGCGTCTCGGATTTGTTGAATGCTACCACGGATCGCTCATGTCGATCACTTTTGCTGCTTCTATTCCAACTCGAACCACAACCACTTGTGGCTCTCTCCTCCAGGAATTGCAGGTTTTACTCTCTCTCTCTCTCTCTCTCTCTCTCTCTCTCTGTACATTTTCACTGCTATCCCAGCTTTCGGTTTTATTCGCTGCTTGATCTATTGGTTACTGTGTGTTTGGTTTATCAATTCGGTGATCATATTGATATGGGATGACCACTGGTTCAAAATAATCACCCAATTCAGATTCTTATTATTGGTTTTATACTATTGAGCAGCGACACGGGATTATGTATATGTATGTAAACGTGTATGCATGCATGGACTAATAAATAGTGCATTTTCTTCATCAATTTCCTTTTAACTCTAGTGTATTGATAATTTTCCTAGTGGGCATGGGAAAGAATAAGTGCTTGTCCTCCGTGAGGTATTGAGGTCGTATGTTTGAATACCATGGAGGCCAAACATTCCAAACGTGGGGTCAGTGTAGGGTTTGCCCGGTTGTTAACTTCAGGGCTCCAAAATTAGTCAAGGTGCACGCAAGCTAACCCGAACATCCGGTTATAAAAATAAAAACTCTAGAGTGTGGATCTACCTTTCTCTTTTTGATTGTCGTTCATGGGGGTTTCGATTAAAATTGAGGCTGAGAGAATTATAGTTGGGGATCGTGGGTCACTCACACACCGACACTGAAGATTAATGACAGTGCTGGTGGGGTCACGGGCTTGGTTTGGCCGAAATGCTCACTCCATGGACAAAATCTCACTATTCTACTAACACACTAGAAATGATGGGGGTTTACATGCTCAAAACCTCAGCTTCTCTCAGTCTCTGGGGAAAAACAAACAAAGCGCCCATTCGAGCCAAATCCATCTGCCACCCTTGGCAGCTGAGATGATATGGGGGGGGGGGGGGGAGACCGTGGTGGGCAGTGGGCACTAGGGGTTTCCCCAGGCAACTTCTCTACTACAGTAATACAGTCTCCTCAGTCCTCACCACTTGGGAGGACCAAATCAACAATTACTCCACTTAATCGTATCACAGCTCAATCATTTTAAGTTCCACCATCGCTTCTTTCCCCTGTTTTTCAGAATTCAAGTGGAGAAATATTTACTGAATATATCTCCTTTCTCTCTTGTTATTTTTAATTTGTTTGTTGGTTACAATATTTTGATGTGTTATCACTGGCAGCATTTAAGTTGTCACCCTAATGGCTAATGAGCAGTTGAGCACTAATACTTTAAGCTTTGAATCATACTTTGGAGTTGATTTAGTTGAATTTTGCATCAACTGTTATAAACAATGTTCATGAGGTACTTTGATGTGTTCTTTGTTGGGTGTCCTAGCTGCCCGTCCATTTTTATGTCTTTAACTGGTCTTGGGCTTTCTTCTATCAACAAGTGTATTGGGTCATTTGTTACTAGTCTTTGGAGATTGAGACTGTTAATATTGAGTGCTTCGTTGATTCTTCTCTCAAACCCCAGATCACCACAGAAATCGGGTTTATTCTATCTAATTCTTAGGTTGTGCACTAATTGCCTCAACCTCGTGTTGAGGTGTCAATACTGGAAAACTGATAGCTCAACTCAGCCAAATAGGCTTTTTAGAGTCGGCTCACTATTTTCTAACATACAAACTGTTCTAACATTCAAACATCACATTTTCTTATGCTTGCATTTTCTGCAACCCCAAAGTGCCATGGGGCAAAGATGTTGGACTTTTGTTTCTATTTGGAGAAGTTCTAACATACAAACTTCCTGATTTCTTCATCCTGCTTTTCAGCAATCACACACTGCCTTAGGAGAAGATGTTGGACTCTTATTTTTACCAGCAATCTCTCTCTCTCTCTCTCTCTCTCTCGGTCTTGTTAATTGATCTATGCATACATTTATATGTACATATAATGTTGATTTTGTCGCCAAATAGGAAATATGGGATGTAATTGGGGAGAGCGATAGTGAAAGGGACAAGATGCTTCTACAGTTAGAGCAGGAATGCCTTGACATTTACAGGAGAAAGGTAGAAAAAACCAGAAAGTACAAAGCCGATTTGAATGAGTCATTGGCGGAGGCAGAAGCTGAAATCAGTTACCTCATCTCTGCCCTTGGCGAACAAGCTTCCTTCCCACGGGTTTTCTTCTTTTCAGTTTCATCATCATTATGGTTGCTGTTAATTTGATTTATCCCATTAGAATGTGAATTCATTTCCTGCTTCTGTAGCAGGAGATCGTGAAGAGCACTCTTAAGGAACGAATATCTTCCATAAAACCTATTTTGGATGATTTAAGGTTGAAGAAAGAAAAAAGGATCAAGGAGTTCTCAGAAACACAGTTACTGATAGGTCGGATTCGTGCTGACATTTCAGGGAATGGCCAGTTTGTTAATTCTGCCGAGTCACAAGTAAATGAGGGGGACTTGACAGTGATGAAGTTGGGGGAGCTGAAGTCACAACTTCAGGAGCTTCAATACGAAAAGGTACCCCGTAAATATTGATTTCCTAGAAAATTTAAATAGAGCAATCAAAATCTCTGGCCGATTATATTTACTCCACTGTTTTGCTATGCATGCAGACTCTTCGTTTGCAGAAAGTTGATAACCATATCCGTGCAATTCATGCACTTTCAGATGTTATGTCACTTGATATCAACAAGACAGTTACAGAAGTTCATCCGAGCTTGGGTGATCCTGGAAATGGTCAACCAAAGAGCATTAGCAATGAAACCCTTGCTAGGTTAACGGGTCTGGTCCAGTCACTGAAACAAGAGAAACAACAAAGGCTACGTAAGGTGACCTTTTAATGACCCTAATATCTTGATCTGTCTCTACATATAATTTGCTTGGCAATTTCTCATTATTTTTTATTATGTTAAGAGGAATGGTCTTTAGTCAACATGGCCCATACTCATAATTGAGAAAAAGTATCAGTTAGTCCCTCATTCCTGCTTCATCACATCACCTGATCTTACATAAAGAGTTTTTCTGCTTGTATTCTCTCATGTCTACGTTTTTGGGTTTTGAGAGCGAAGAGAAGAAAAACACTTCTTTATTGATTATACACCTAATATTTCCTTTGACTTTGATTTCTCTATGCCAATGAGTGTTACTGCAACAAGCTGTGATCTGAAACTGTGTGGTTGACCCCTCTCTCTAAATGTCCAAAGTCAACTGAATTGGTGTTTGCTTGTTAGAAAATCAAAGGGGCAGAACAAGGCAGGATAACTTGGATCGTTACTTTAATTAGTCATCCAAAGCTGGCAAAACATAGTTCTATCATTCTTTAATCTGGATGATCTCCTATTCATTTCCAATGAAATCTTACCTTTTGAATCTCGGGACCATTGCTTTTGTCACCTGATTCTTTAGGCAAACTTAAGTTGATCCGCTGCTCACTAATTCCTTGCTATCCTGCCTAGTTTCCCCCTTTTTGAACCAAATGCTAAAATGGATTTTTGCATAAAAGTGCTAAAAGCTAAGTTACTAAAATCATTTTGTTTCCCATTAGCTAAAAGTCATTTTTGCTAAAAGTGCCACACAATTGCATCATTTACCATTTTGCCCTCAATTTAACATCTCGAGTAGGTTTCTGGATGAATATTAGGCATGGGGCAAAACGTTAATTTAACATCTTGTGTTGGTTGGTGGAGGATTCCGTGAAAAAAAAGGAAGAAGAGAGGGTATTAAAGCACCCTCATTGCTTTTAGCAAATGAGAAATTGAGGTGCTAAAAGTTTGGGTTTTAGCAAATGGGAAACTTGTAATCTCAAATCTGTTAGTTCTTCTTCTCCTCTTTGATTATACCTTCTCAACTTCTTTGTCAAATTGCAGCTTCAAGATCTTGCGCGCACTCTTATAGAGTTATGGACTCTCATGAACACATCTGTTCAGGAACAAAAGAGATTCGACCACGTCACTTGCTTAATTTCTTCCTCTTCTGACAAGGTGTCAAAGCAAGGATGCCTTGCTTTGGATGTCATTGAGCAGGTGATACTTCTCTATTCCCGTCCTGTTTGTGTTTGACAAAGTGTTGCTCCTAAGCTGTAATGTTTATATTCCTTAAACATTGATGATTACCTCCGTTTCCAGACAGAAGTAGAAGTGGAACGTCTGAATGTTCTAAAAGTTAGCAAGATGAAGGAACTGGTATTCCAGAGGCAAAATGAGCTTGAAGAAATCTATAGAGGAGTTCATATGGATGTAGACAGTGCCACAGCACGACAGATTCTTATCAGCCTAATGGAATCTGGTTATTAACAATATTTCACCTGAACTTTCTCTTATATTATCCTAGATAAGAACTGGTTGAGATGATATCTAGTGAATAAAGTTTTGAATGTCTGAAACTGGTGTAGAGAACTCAATTCTCATGTTCTACATACTTCAACAGGTAATGTTGATTTGTCTGATCTTCTTTCAAGCATGGATGATCAAATTGCAAAAGCCAAAGAGCAAGCCCTTAGCAGGAAGGATATTTTGGAGAAGGTTGAGAAATGGAAACATGCATCTGGGGAGGAGATCTGGCTTGACGAATATGAAATGGTAAATCGTTTTATAAATTCTACTCTATGCATTGGATTAGGGCCTTGTCTGCTGTTCAATGGACGAGTAGTAGGTGGTTTCTTTTGATAAGACTGGGACAGAGGGAATATTACTTTCATCTCATTTCTACAGGATGAAAATCGTTATAATGCGGGCAGAGGAGCACATAAAAATTTGAAACGCGCTGAGAAGGCTAGGATTCTGGTCAGCAAAATTCCATGTAAGAATACGATAAATCATTTGTCAAGTTGTCTTTAGATCGTGCATATATATTTGGACAACTATTTCTTAATCCCAAGACAAGCTCGATATTGATAGTTTGCATTTTAATCTTGGCAAAATTTAGTTCACTGCGTTTCTTTTACTCTTCAGTGACTTCAAGTTCTTAGCTTTTATAACGCTGTGAAATAGATGAGTTTTTATGTATCCAGAAGCATCCAACCTACCGATTGGCCTGGTTATTTGTATCATTCATGCACCTAAGTTGTATACATAGATGTATTGCTTTTTCAAAGAAACTAGCCTACGTGAGTTGAATCAAGCGGAAGGAAACTCGTCAAGTGCCATAGCAGAATATTGTCCGCATTGTGCTACACCCCCACAGCTTTAAATATTCAAGCATGTCAAACTTCTCAAGCTCTTTTCCGGTGGGTTCCACTGAGACACGCCAGCTTATGGAGCTTATCCTAACACATCCCCTCATGGGACCCACCTCAACAAGTCTCCAAGTAAGACCCATCCATGCACGTCTCCCAGGACCTGCCTCACATTCCAGTTGGTTAAAACCATTTATATTTACCCAGCACAGATAGGAGCCTTTAAAACATTATCTCTATATTTTCAAAGCTCTCACTTATTTAACACCTAAATTTTCACCTAATTTCATCCATATTGGCCTCTAACCCAAGAAGATCGTGGTTATTGTACCCAGGTCAAAACTATGTTCCATGGACCGACTTCAAACAGCCTTTCTACCTCGTTTCTTTCTCGTGTTGAAGAATTTTTGTTTCTTTTAATATTCAGTGATCGTTGCTTGACTTAAAAACCTTTGTTTTGTGAAGCTCTTGTTGAGAATTTAACAGCCAAAGTAAAAGCCTGGGAGATAGAGAAAGGAATACCATTCTTATATGAGAAGGTGTGTGTGTGCAACTCATCTTTGTTTAATAGTTTGATTTACTTGATGACAACTTCATATCCTGCATTGCTTGATTTCAGGCTTCTTTATTAAAGATGTTGGAGGAGTATGTCGTGTTACGACAAGAGAAAGAAGAGGAGAAACGTAGATATCGGGTATGCTTGTAGATATTTTGTTTCTCCATTTTCATCTTCTTTTTTCTTGTTCCCATCATTGCTTAGGATTGATTTTGTAGCCTTTATTAGGTTATCTGGTGATGGGGTTAATTGTGAAGTCTTTGTTTGGTTGTAAACCCAACTCCTTAAGGTTTTTGGGCTTGTACTATACTTGCTATATGAAGATCCAAACTAAAGAACAAGAAACTGGGGGAAAAAGTTGAAAACCATAGGAATTTTACTGTTTTGTGATGATGAATGTCGAAAACTATCAAATCACATGGACCACACCAGAGGCGACATGTGAATTGTGACATATTATACGGGATTCGTTATACCATGAGATTGAGTTCATACTTCATAAAAATATGGCAACATCAGATGCTTCAGGTTCAACTTCCGTAGTTCAGGTTCTTATTGTCCTCTCATTCTCTGATGGTATCATAATGTGTCATCAATTGGAGCTTCTTCAGAAGTTCATAAATAAACTCATGATATCATATTGCGTGACTTGTGTCATCGATGGGAGCTTCTTCAGAATTTCATGTAGGGTTTTTCAACTTGTATACAGTGAATTACCATGCTTAGCCTTGCTGGATGTCCTTGCACTCATTGTTGATTTAGCTCGTTCCCAACATTATTCACTTTGTATATATTACTTCGCTTGAGTTGAACTACTTCACTTAACAGGAGCAGAAAAGGCTGCAAGAACAATTTGCAGCAGAACAAGAGGCACTATATGGTTCAAGGCCCACAGTAAAAAAGCCTTTGCCTTTGAGTCAGAGCACAAATGCTAACACAATGGCCGGAACACCAACCGGTCGTCGCTCAGGGTTGGGGACTCCTGTGGGCCGTCATGGAATCTCAGGTGCAAAGGATCGCCGGCGAGAGAGTGGGAAAGTTGGTACTGCTGTAATACCCTTGAATTATGTAGCTATTCCAAAGGATGACTTTGTCTCCCGAGGCAACTGACTTGTGAATGCAGTTTCATAATTGAAGATAGGGAGTTTTTCTTGTGTGGAGGTTTTCATTGTTGTGGATATATTTGGTGAAGTTTGCTTGTTATGACATCCTGTATATTTTTGTAAAGAAGCTGATCCTTAATTGTGGAGGAAAAATCGGAATTTAATGGGGTGTTTTTGCTGTACTGTAACAATTTAAAGTTTGCTTGAGTTAGTGGGGTGCTAACTTAGCGGTGGGCACCATGTACCCCACGTATTTTACTTGACATCAAACCTCGTTAATTATAATTAACAACGTTGACTTTTGCCCTGAATTTTTTTTATTGTAGTTCGTTGTATGGTTATGTCAATATGTTGGAACGATGGGGGAATTTTTATTAGGAAAATGGTGAAAATGAAGGAATCGGTTTTGTCGGATATTTATCCCAGTCGATTTTTTAATGACTCTGTGTATTTGGGCCAATTCTGGTGCACATGGATTAATTAATAGGAGATCAATCACATCGTTCATTAACGCGTAGAGGCCTGGAATCTTGTACAGATTTAAAAATTGCGTTCTTTATTCATAGTAATTCCATCTTTTTTCTACTGTCTAGCTAAGATGACTCTTAAATCTAAAAACAAAACTCTCCTTTTATTTTGTTTCTCTTTCCTAGGTTCATATTATGAGGGCTATGCAATTTGAGGAAGGGTATAATCCAATTAATTTGGCTTCTTCTATTAACAATTCATTGACTTTGATACATATTTCAACATATATATATTTTTTACTCACTTTCACACATTTCTACACTAAAATCTAAATTATTCTTTTGATAGCTTAGAATTATAGTGTCTTAAATGACGATATTGATTGATGGGTTACCCAAACTATAACCAATGTTTTTTCCGAACCATAACCGATTTTTTTCCCCATGAGTAGGGTATGGGTATGGTGGAGGTGGGGCATAATCAAACCGGTTAGATTCGGTTATGGTTTGTGTGGTACCCGAATCGATTCCCAAACCGAATCGAATTGAAACATTAAAATTACAAAAATACCCCTTTATATCTACTCCCTCAAACACCATTTCTCTCTCTCACTTCTCATTTCTCAAAACACGACTGCAGAAGACGAGGCGATGAGCAACCGCAGGTCCGCCATCGGCTCATCGACTTCGCTGGTTGATCTTCATCTTCTCCGATCAACTTAGGTGCCTTGCCGGTCGATCTGATCTTCCTCTTCTCCGATTCACTTCGTCGCCGATCTCTCCTTTTAAAATCGTAAGTCTCCTTCTCTTCTCTGTTTTCTGCTCTTCTAGACCTGCATTTGTCCCATTTTGGGACACGAGATTTAGTTTGATTTCTTTTTGAAAATCTGGTCGGTACATGTCTGAAGGAGGAGCCAAAAACAGTAGATATGAAAACGATTTTTGAAACCCCTCTCCGAAATGATTTGGAATCTGGTAGTTTAGCAGTGGATTATTACAAGAATTGGGAATTTGCTTGGAATTTTATAAATGAATTTGTTTGGAATCTGGGCTGCTTGAACCTGGAAATGATTTTTGGTTGAATCCGGGTACCCCGTTCGGTTATCGGGGTGGATTCGGGTAGGGTAATGGTTTCGCGGTTTAGTTCGGGTTATGCTCCAATCCGCCCCATTGCGATTCCTATTCCCGGCCACACTCTATAAGGATGAGCGTTCATATTTTTTATTTACTAAAATGCTATAAGATAGTAATACAGAACACCATACGAACATATCATATCCAAAGCAAGAACAGTACTAATTTGTATAGCCATGTACCTTGGGCGCATCCGGTTTTAGATGCAGATGCTGGTTTTGAAAATCGGCATCTGCATCTCAAAATTGGATGTGCCCAAGGTACATGCGGCGTTAAATCTGTGGAACACCCGGATGCCCCGGGGCACATGTGACCCAACCACCACCATGTCCTCCCCTCAACCACCACCACCATCTTACCACAGCAACCACCATCGTTTCATTACCACATCCCCACTACCCCTGCACTATCATCATTCACCACCACCACCACCCCTTCACCACTACCACCTCCACCGTCATCATTTCACCACAACCATCACTTCACCACCACTACTACCACACCTCCACCACTGTCATCATTCCCCCCCCCCTCCGCCCCACCACCACCGTCTCCACCTCGCAACAGTCATCTCAGTGTTGCTATCACCATTGCACCACCTCCACTACTCTCACTTCAACACCACTAGCACCACAGCTCCACCACAACCATCATTTCTTAATCACTATCACTTTACACAATGTGTATGGACAATTGTGGGATATTTGGGTTTGTGCACATGTATCTCTGTATATCTAATACCGCATCTCTATCTCTGTATATCTAATTCTGATGCAGAAGGCTTTCAGTTCTGATTGTAAGTGAGAGAAAGTCATCAAATTCTTGTTTCCTTAAAAGAGGAATGGACAAGTCGAGTGCTTTGGACTACATCAACCAGATGTTCCCCACAGAGGCCTCCTTATCTGGTGTGGAGCCACTAATGCAAAAGATACATGGTGAGATTCGTCGCGTTGATGCAGGAATTTTAGCAGCTGTTCGTCAACAGAGTAATTCAGGAACTAAAGCCAAGGAGGATCTTGGTGCAGCTACATGTGCTGTGGAGGAACTTATGTATAAGATCCGTGAAATAAAAAGTAAAGCTGAGCAAAGTGAATCCATGGTTCAGGAAATATGCCGCGACATTAAGAAGTTGGATTTTGCCAAGAAACATATAACGACGACAATCACTGCCCTCCATCGTCTTACCATGTTAGTCTCTGCTGTGGAACAACTTCAAGTTATGGCTTCTAAACGGCAGTATAAGGAGGCAGCTGCACAACTAGAGGCTGTGAACCAGTTAATTAGTCATTTTGAAGCCTACAAAGATATCCCTAAGATAACTGAGCTCAGGGAAAAATTTGTGAACATCAGGAAAATTCTGAAGTCTCATGTGTTGTCTGATTTTTCAAGCTTAGGCACGGGGAAAGAGTCTGAAGAAAGCAATCTACTTCAGCAGCTGGCAGATGCTTGCTTAGTTGTTGATGCCTTGGAGCCATCAGTAAGGGAGGAATTGGTTAAGAATTTTTGCAGCAGGGAGCTTACTTCATATCGACAGATCTTTGAAGGAGCGGAACTAGCAAAGTTGGACAAAACTGAAAGGCGATATGCTTGGATCAAGCGTCGATTAAGAACAAATGAGGAAATCTGGAAAATATTTCCTCTGTCGTGGCATGTTCCTTACTTGCTATGTATCCAGTTCTGCAAGTTGACAAGGACACAAATTGTAGAAATCCTTGATAATTTAAAAGAGAAACCTGATGTTGGGACATTACTACTGGCTTTGCAACGGACTCTCGAATTTGAAGAAGAGTTGGCCGATAAATTTGGTGCTGGAACTCGTAGTAAAGAGGCGGGGAGTGACTTTGAAGAAAATGATGGAGAAAGTAATAGTCAAACTATATCAGATATTCGGAAGAAGTATGAGAAAAAGCTTGCTGCATATCAAGGAAGTGAGAAAGATAAAGATGGACAAAAAGATTTGTTGGTACCTGGAGCTGGGTTCAATTTTCGGGGAATTATTTCATCTTGCTTTGAACCGCACATGACGGTGTACATAGAACTGGAAGAGAAGACGCTTATGGAGAATCTGGAAAAACTTGTTCAGGAAGAAACATGGGATATTGAGGAGGGAACACAGACTAATATTTTATCCAGCAGCATGCAGGTCTTTTTGATTATTAGGAGAAACCTGAAGCGGTGCAGCGCATTGACAAAAAACCAGACATTGTTAAATTTGTTCAAGGTGTTTCAAAGAGTTCTGAAAGCTTATGCTACAAAGCTTTTCGTGAGATTACCTAAAGGGGGCACTGGAATTGTTGCAGCTGCCACAGGTATGGATGGACAGATAAAGACATCTGATAGGGATGAACGATTGATCTGTTATATCATTAATACAGCAGAATATTGCCACAAAACGTCTGGTGAATTAGCAGAAAATGTATCCAAAATAATTAACCCTCAATTAGTGGATGCGGTGGATATCTCTGAAGTGCAGGATGAATTTTCAGCTGTCATCACGAAAGCATTGGTAACGTTGGTGCATGGCCTGGAGACCAAATTTGATGCTGAAATGGCTGCAATGACACGCATTCCGTGGGGTACACTTGAAAGTGTTGGTGACCAATCAGAGTATATCAACAGCATTAATATGATCCTTACTAGCAGTATTCCTGTCCTTGGACGTCTTCTTTCTCCCATCTACTTCCAGTTCTTCTTAGACAAGCTTGCATCGTCTCTTGGTCCACGCTTCTACCTCAATATTTTCAAGTGCAAGCACATATCAGAAACAGGAGCCCAACAAATGTTGTTGGACACTCAGGCTATGAAGACCATTCTTCTGGATGTTCCTCCCCTTGGAAGACAGACATCAGGAGCTTCTAACTACTCAAAATTTGTTAGCCAAGAGATGAGTAAAGCTGAAGCTCTCTTGAAGGTTATACTATCCCCTGTTGATTCTGTGGCTGATACATACCGTGCACTGCTTCCTGAGGGAACACCTTCAGAGTTCCAGCGGATTCTGGAGCTTAAGGGCTTGAAAAAAGCCGACCAGCAAAGTATTCTTGATGATTTTGACAAACGTGGGCCAGGGATTAGTCAACCACCTCCGGCCCCACCAGTTATCCCGCTTGTCCCCACTGCCCCTCCAGCTCCGACCATTGCGAATCCATCTTCAGCTGGAGTTATTGTTTCAAGAGAAGATGTGCTAACCAGAGCAGCTGCTCTTGGGAGAGGTGCAGCCTCAACTGGCTTCAAGAGGTTCCTTGCCCTCACGGAAGCTGCAAAAGACCGCAAGGATGGGCCTTTCAGGAAACTCTTTAATCCATGAGCGGGGATCTGATTTTATTAACCCAACTTGCTTGTTTGGGCTCCCCTTTGTTGTTTGTAATTTTTTTCCGTCTAATGCTGATATTAAATACTGCTTTAATTGCATAGCATGTTTTTGATTTCTTTAATGTACCTGGGCCAGGAATAATTACAGTTGCAAGTTAGGTAAGAAACAGATATTCTGAAGAACGAGGTTATGGGTTCCTTTGAAATGATGCCTCGATTCCATGTTGTGGTATGCTTCCAGTGCTTCACTATTACTCTTGTCATTAGTGTAGCCTGAGCACTGCAACTTTGTATTATTATGCCTGGCCCATTGGAAATATACTTGAAATGATGTCTCTGTCAATTTATGAGTTTCATCGTATCATATGGAAATGCTGTTCTGTTGAATATTTATAATCCAGTTTCACAAATGGAATGTATCTGTGGGATGAATAATATAGTTTCTGCACCTTAAATTTGGCTTCTGTTAAAGAAGTCTAGAAACCAAAAGAGTGGCAATCGGGGAATCGGAGGACTTCCTGTTTTGGTCTTGGAATTGATTGTGTAGTGTGTACCATGTTGATATTCCATGTCACCAGCTGTGTTATACTTGCATTTCTTGTGATTACTAATACTTCTTTGTCATCAATTAGAGTTGTGAACACCCGGGAAATTTATCCAAGGAGCATTTCAAATATATGTGTATTTCAGCTTTAGGCAAATATTTAGTTAATAACCCCGGAATGCTGTGAAAATATTTGCATTTTAGGTTAGGCCTACATTAGTATTTTCTACATTGATGATGATCCCTTATAGTTAGGTTTGAGGGACTAAGCACCACTTTCCCCCTTTTATTTGATATGCTTATTGGTCATGAACTATATTGATATAGGGGTTAAGCAAAAAGAAAGGAGTGCAATCTATTTCCAACTATTGCTTTTATCTCAATGATTTGCATCGAGTGTGCACACATAGTGTCTTGCGAATAGTATGATTATGAATATGGCCTATCTTAGTTGGGTTGATGCAAGCACAAATTAGTCAAGAACCGTTTTGATCTCACACTTTGTCTTCTAAAAAGAAAGAAAGAAAAGAAGGGTTCAAAGTGTGGTTTGCATCCTTGATGTCAAATTTTATTCCTCTCTACTGGTAAACTATTATGACTGCACAATACTCATCATATATGACATGTAGTTTGCCTGATGACATGAATCTTCAAAGACAGTTTCAAAAAGGCCAACAAAGTGATCAGATCTGAACTTATTAGAACGTGACCATCCGGGAGGTACTAAACTGGGCGAAGGGAGGAGAGGACTACATCTTTAAGAGAGCTATCTATTTGCATAGCAGCTTTGAACTCATCAAAGGTGACTTGTCCGTCACTGTTGGCATCCATCCGATCAAATATCTCGTCCAATTTCCCTGGTTCTGTGATATCTACTGGAAGGCAGTCCTCAGGCAAGGCCTGCAAAAATGACAATAATGTGGATTTTATGTTCACTGTGGGAGGTTGAAAATCACAATCAAATGAAATAACTCTCTTGGAAAGGTCAGGGAAGCAACAATACTCTGAGCATGGATGCTACTTCTTCCTTACTGATGCATCCAGACCGGTCTGTATCATACATCTGATTGCCGAATACAAAAATACAATTAGTATTGCAGATTTTGATGTTTCTTTGGAAAATTTTGAGAGGAGCGTATTTATTAGCTCCTGTTCTTGAAATGCCCTAACTGTTTTACTTTCAGGAACAAAAAATGAGCCATGCGGAATTTGAGTGGTTTGGTGCTTGGGTTCACTCACCTGAAAGCAAAGGCGGAGTGCATCATCTCCCTCTGAATTCTTTAGGCTAGAGAAACCACAGATTATCTCCCTCATGTCCACCGTCCCATCGCGGTTGTTGTCAAACAGATCGAAGATGCGCGGTGCTAAAGGGATTAGTGATGACAAGTTCATTGCTCTGAGCACCTCCTCAAATTCAGGTAGAGTGGCATTATCACCTTTAACACATCTGCAATATTTTTCGAAATTCCTTATAGGTTGCTAATATTCATTATTCAGGCTGATAAAAAAAAATTCATTATTCAGGCAGCAAATACAATGGAGTGTGTACACAATAAATCGTTTCTACTTTTAAGTTTCATTGTCAGTGTTCCTGATTCATTAGGGCACCGGAACATTTTGTAGAAGTAAAATTTAGATCTAGATTGGCCTTGACTCAATCAGGTGGTAGTTTCTCATTGTATTTGGTTCGTTTTGGGAAGTGCAGCATTTTATCCAAATGAAAAATTTAGCTAGTTATGGAATTCAACTCACATTTTCTGGAAATGTTCTCTGAGACTCGCAAGTTCCTCAGGTTTAAGGTCATATGTGCCAACTAAACTTCTGAGCTTCTTCGTTCTCAAGAAAATGCTGCAACTCCACATGCTAGCAATTGCAGCAGCCCGTAACTTCCGGCGGGCATTAAAACTCTGCAACCGGGAAACAATCTCAGCATCCATTTGTTCTTGCTTTGCTGAATATCCTATCACCCATGGATCTTGGAGAATCTATTTGGAAAACACGAAAACAACAAAGAAAATATTATTGTTTCTGTATAATACCACAACATTACATGATTAAGATTTCACATTTATTTTGAGAGATCTACAGTAAACCTCATTAGCACTAGGCCTTCTGTCAGGATCCACTGTGAGGAGACCTGAAATCAATTGCTTTGCTGATGCAGAAATGTTCTTCCATGTCTTCTCGTAAAAGCTGAAGTCTCCCTACGCATAAATAAGTGAGAGACCAATTTCTAGTGTCAAAAACAGGAAAATGATTTCCACTTAGTTATTTGGAAACAAAATCATCACATACAGCCATTATCATTTGTTGCTTCTGCCGATTGGACTGCGCGATGAAAGGCGGATATCTGAGGAAAAAAACTGCCTTAAATCTTAGAAATTTAAAATTTATGAATTGTGCATGCATACACTCAAACATACATACGTACATACATGCATATGCATAGACACATACCCTGAGAGGAGAATGTATAGGATTACACCCAAGGACCACATATCACTTTTAGATGATATTATCCTCCCCTGTCCCCGAACAAGGGCCTCCGGGGACACATAATCAATGGATCCAAACAACCCAACGACCGGGTGAGTGAACTCCTCCTCCACAGAACTAAGCCCAAAATCCATTATCTTCAACGGAGAATCCTCTCTCTCATTGAGGAACAAGCAGTTCTCTGGCTTCATGTCTCTGTGGACAATATTGGCTCTATGAAGGGCTTCTAACCCACTTGCAATCTGCCTCACTACTGCCGCGGCTCCCGCCTCGGAGTACCTCTCCTGAGCCACGATGCGGTCAAACAGCTCCCCTCCGGAGCAAAGTTCCAGTATCAGGTGCACGTCCCCGGTGGGGTCCTCACATACGTCATAGAGCTGGATCACGTTGTCATGTGGGGCCACTTCTTCTACTATTCTCCTCATAACGAGGATTTCGTTTGTTAGTAAGGCATCTGAAACTGCAACCCCTTCCCGCTGGTGTAGTAGTTGGTGTTGTTTCTCTCTTTTCCTTCCCTCTGGTGGAGACGGCAGCGTTACTGATGGGCCTAACCGTCGTAGTGTTTTGATGGCTACATGATGGGTACTTGATTTTTTTATGCCTCTTCTAACAACTGAGAATCCTCCTCTCCCTAAAATGTCCAAAACCTCGTATTCATCGGAGAGTCTTCTTGTTTCCTGCCCCCTCATGAGATTGAAATTTTGGATAGAGGATCAATGAGGTTCTTTGTGCTCGAGAGAATCCGTGGGTAAACCAAAATTCCGAATGAAAGAAGAGGAGGAAGATGAAGAAGACGGGTTAGGCTTTGCTAATTCAATGATTGGTGAGAAGAAACTGAGTTTTGTACCGCGGATGAATTGACTTGACATGGACTGACATAACCCATTTAACAGTTCTGCAGTATTTTATGGCATTAGAATATGAGTTAGGGGAATCAAATCTGATGGAAGCCAAGGAATAAAATAGAGAGTATGAATTGAGGAAGTCAAATAAGCTTTTGCTGGGCAATTATTTTCTATATCCTACGTTATTCTTGCTGTTGCCAGTCTTTTTACCTTGGATGCTATATTCTTCTTCTTCCCACTTGTTGTTCCAGTGTAATTTATGCATTAATTGTTATGTTTACAGTAAATGAATAACTCTAGCTGGTAGCAAAAAATTACCAGATCGTTACTACGGCAATACCTCAATTCTGGCTATTGATTTGACAATTTGGTCCCTTTGATACTAGGAAGCAAATCTGGGTTTTTTTTTGCGTATCTATCGGACAGTTCTCTCTCTCATAAGTATGTATTGATGCTTCATATTTTTTCTTGCTTAATATATCTATATTAAGTACGTAATATAAGTGCACATTATACTTGTATTAAGTACTCTAGCTCTCTGGAGTGATGTTTTCCTATTATCTTACCTATTGTGGTTTTTATGTTCGCTCGTGCTTGTAGCTCTTCTTTCGTATCGTTTTCGGAATTTAGATGCTTACAAATGTTCTATCTTAGTTGGGAGCGGACTCCTCGAGAGGGGTGACTTGCTAGACATGCTGACTGGAAACCATGAGAGCGACGTTCTAGGGTGAATTCGTCATCGCTATGTTGCTGGGGATGGGTCAACACTTTTGGAACTTATACACGATCTTAGTACTGCTAATGCAGGGTAGTTCAGTACTCGGGCCATCAACAATATTTGATTCTGCTTTTTAAGGCACTAATTGATGACTTTGAAACCATTCAAGCCTCTGTTCTTCATAAAAATGCTATATGTTGCAGTGTCACAGGATCATAATATAGCATGTGTCACAGGAAGGATCATGTTTTGTTAAACTGCCCTATCAAATGTCCTTAGTTTTTGAATTTGAAGCATGGTTGGAGATGCTCTAAGTCACGATGATAGTGACTGCTCAAGAAAGCCCGACTATAAAGCCGCAACAACCAATCTAGAGAGGTTCTTTGTTCAAATGTAACTCGTAAGCAAAAGCAAGAGCAGGAATGAGAGTGTGAAAGCGTCTTTTTTAAAAACATCATAAACTATTAGTAACACATGAAAGCGGGCATTGAAAGTGAGAGCTAGAGGAAAATTGAGGGCAAAAGCGGAGTGTCCTGCCAAAAACTTATGTGTCATGGTCTAAAGACTCTAAACCAACTTTCACATCGTAACTCGTAAGGAAGAGCAGGAGCGAGAGCGTGAAAACGTCATTTTTAAAAACATCCCAAAATATTAAAATTCATGAAAGCGAGCATTGAAATTGAGCGTAGATCGAAAATTGACGGCATAAGCGGAGTGCCCTGCCAAAAATGCCAAAAACTTATGTGACATGGTCTAAAGACTCTAAACCAACTCCCACATCGTTTTCTATTTTGGTGCAGATGCTCTTATAGCTTGTTTGGATGGTGAGAAAGGCTTGGGAAGAAAAGGAAAAAGAGTACTTTCACTTATTTGAAAGAGTATGTTAGATTACTACGAGGGCAAACCTCCTATTCATAGAAATCGAACCTCGGATCTCACACTCCAAGGAGTGCCATGCAATCATTGGGCCAAACCTCCAAGTGAATGAGTCTTTATTGGTTCATTCTTTTTCTCACCAAATCTCAACACTTATGGTGAGAATTGATGAGAATTACCCCTCTTTCTTTCCTCTTTTTTCTCACAATGCAGAGAGCCTGTTAGTGATCTTGAGGCTATTTTCATCTCTGACTCAGCTTCATCCTTCTTTCTTTGTCATTTGGAGGCTACTCACACTTGGATTCTTTGACCAACGCGTCTAGGGGTACACCACATTGGTGTATCTCAAATACACACCGGTTCATCTCAATCGTCCAAAAATATTTTCGACATTGCTGATTTTTTTCAAATTATTCGCGCATTGAGTTTTAAACTATTCGCGCAAATATATTTAAAATCCGAAATGTCCAAAACGCTTTTGAATAGTTGAGATAAACTGATGTACACTTGTGTAATGTACGCATATCATTTTTTATTCTAGGACAGGTTCTTTCTGTTACATCATGTCCTTTTTTTTATGGTTTTCTTGTTTAACATGTAATCTTGTTCCCTTTTCTTTCACTGTTGTACGTAATCTTATTCCATTCTCTTTCATAACATCTGTTGCGTCATTCTTTGATATTTATTTTACAACTGGGAGCCTTGAGACAGGCAGAGTCAACCATATAGAATAAGCTTGTAGTGATATTAATTGCGGATCCTCTATAATCTTTATTTGGGATCAGAACTATATAGTTTGTCGGGAATATTGAGTACATCATTCATGTAAAAAATCAAATTAATTGGATATTCGTAGCCATACGGTCGGATACCATTTATATGACTGTAAGACAATTGTGTATCTACCTATCTCGGATGATAATAATTTTTTTGTACCCATAAACATTTTCGAAAAAAATGAACGGTTTCAATCTCAAATGAAGATTTCAGAGGGCCTACAACTGAGATCACTACGTAGATATAGTGCCTTGGGTCACTACGTGAACCTCAAGTCCAAAATTTTGGGGATAAGGTAAAGAGGTGGATATGATTGACGAGAGAGTATTTTAGAAGGGGATAAAAAGTTATTTCATTTGTTTTGTAATTGATATGAAGGGTGGATAAAATAAAATGGTGGAAGACCTAAAAAAAAAAAGGGGCAACATTTGAGCCTTAAGAAGAGGCCAGGGGTATTTTGGTAATGTGAAAACCGAATATAATTTGAACACCTCAAGGGATGTCCAAAACTTATCCCCTCCAAGAGGATATGTAATATTATGTATATTTAGGTATATCATATCTGCGCGGGACAGGGGCGAATAGCGGAGAATGCGTGGGCTCGCGTCCCATACATTTTCCAATTATCCCATTATTGGTATTATATTTTAGATTTTGTTTCTATAAATTATTATGAAGGAATGCCCCCCTTAAAATTGTTATATCAATATACGAAGAGGATATTTTATTAATTTTTGAATACATGTAATTCAAACGCCCACATAACGAATTTTGCGTCCGTCACTGATGCCGGATATAGTCCACCTGGACTTCTATACCTGGGTAAGGGAAGAAGTCCCGCTTTCATTTCCTTCAAACAAACAGGCTGTATGTATATTTGATTGGGTATTGTGATAGGAAAAAAAAAACATTAACAAATTACTATATTATGCAATTTTATTGGGCTTTTTTTTTTTAGCCAGAAGAGAAAAAAAATGCATTAATCAACCAATCAAATAAATACAACCACTAATAATAAAGAGGAAAAAAGAAAAAAAAAACTGATAAAATGAAAAATAAAAACTAAAACAGAGAAGGAAAAGGAAAAGATAAACTGTCGGAGCATATCGTCGCTGCTGTCACGTTGTCGCCGTCGATATCAGAACCCCAGATCTGTTATGGTTCATCTACAAGTATTCCCTATTTTAAAATAATAAACGTCATTGAATTTTTACCACCAATTTTTGTCAACCGTTTGTTGGATGATTTTAAGTGATTTTAGTTATTAAAACCTATGTCTTACCGTGTAAGAAAAATTTTAAAAAAAAATCACATCTTGTCATGGAGATTAGTTGAAACAAATTAATTAATTATCTAATGAGCCTTAGCTTTGTGGACTTTGAGTTGTAAGTTGTGATTAAGTGACATGTAACACTCCTCATTTAATATATCATTGCTCTTTAAAAGAAAATGGAAGTTCATAATAAGTCCACAATGACATAATTAAAATTGGGTAACCAAAACATGCTATATCGCATTTTTAAACTAAAAAAAAAACTAAATTATTTAAAAAGCTGTCAGAATAGTTTCAAAAAATGTTTTTCTTTTCAAAAACTTATTCATAGAAAAATAGTTTTCCGAATTTTCAATTTTTTTTAAAAAAACGGTTTCCGAAAAATAAACAGTTTTTGGGAAAAAAAAAGTGGGGTCAAATTTTTACTCATTTTTTTATGTCAATAAGATGAATCGGAAAAGTAAATAATTATAAACCAAAGTTAACAAAACGTTCATTTGTTGTTACACACTAACTATTTTTTCTATTTTTTGAGTTTGTTAATTTTGCATTAATCTTTTGTGGATTATTGATTCGTTTCGATGCGATGAATCAGAAAAATAAAAAATAATTCACAAACTCACAAACAAACGAGAAATTTTTTTTGAATAAAGATAAAACCTAAAAATAGAAAAGACAGCTGGTGTGAAACAAGAAAGACCGTCTATTTCTAGCTCATATCGCTAAGCTGGATAATGTGATATAAAAATCACACCCATTATATCAAAATTAAAAGAAAACAACAAAAACAAAACCATGCCAAAAATCTTCAAGAAATATATTTCTCGCTCATATCGGCCACGTGATACCCATTCGGTACCCAAAAATTTTCCTACTGGACGGTAGTATATCAATACTACAACCATAACTTAAAAGAAGGAAAATCCCATTTTTTGCAGCCTTAAAATAAGGAAAAGGTGTCTCTCTCTCAAATCATTTCAAACCAAAAACCGCTCCTACACTACACAGACGGTTGATCTTCCCTCTCCTCTCTCTCTTCTCTCTCTCTCCTCGATCCCCCAATCGTTCTCTTCTTTCTAGGTTACCGATCAAATCCCCCCTCCACCAACTACAAATCTAGGGTTTCTACTTTCAATTTCTCTCCACTCAATCGACCGTAAACAAAACCCTAGTTTTTTTTTTCTTCCAATTCTCTCCAATCCAATGTCCGCCTCAACAGTCTCCATCACGGCGAACCCCGCCACCCGCCGTCGCCCCGTCGAGAAGAAGTCCCCGGTGGACTTGGTGGGCCCCGACGCCGTCGCCTTCGGTCCCACCACCGATGATCACAGCCACTCAATCAGCCGCGATGCCGTCGTCGAGAGATCACGTGACTCGATTCAACTGAAGAAGACCACCGCCACCACTGCAACTCTGCCCTCTTCCGCCACCGCCGCAGGGGGACCCACTCGCGGCCGCACCACCCGGAAGATCGCTCCGAAACCGGAGAAGCCGCGGTGGTTGACTGTTTTGAGTGTTTTCAGTAAGAATTTCTTGCTTCTGACTTTGTTAGTGGGTTTGGTTCAGATAATTCGAAAATTGGCTGTTAATACCGGTAGTGGTAATAATGTGTCAATTTCGTCTTCGGAAGAATTTGAGGGCCGAATAGCGGAGGTGGAGAAGTTTTTGAAGACTACGACGAAGATGATGCAGGTTCAAATGGAGGTTGTTGATCAAAAGATCGAGAACGAGGTGGGAGGGATTAAGACGGATTTAAAGAGAATTGAGGAGAGAGGAAAGGCATTTGAGAGTGAGTTGAGCAAGTTGGAAGGGAGGACGGAGGGTTTGGAGAAGTCATTGGGAGTGTTGAGTTCAATGGAGTGGTTATCGAAACAAGACTTGGCTAGGTTTTTCGATGAGTTGAAGAAGAATGGGGGTTTGGGTAATGAGGACGTGGATTTGAATGGGATTAGGGCAATTGCTAGGGGCATAGTTGAGAAGGAGATTGAAAAGCATGCTGCTGATGGACTGGGTAGAGTAGACTATGCGCTGTCATCAGCCGGTGCTATGGTTGTGAAGCACTCCGAGCCGCACACTGTTGGGAAGCGTAGGGGTTGGCTTTATACTGCTAACCAGAATGAGGTTCATCACAAGGCGAATATGATGCTGAGACCTAGTTTTGGAGAGCCAGGACAGTGTTTTCCTCTTAAAGGTAGCACTGGGTTTGTGGAAATCAAGCTTAGGACTGCTATTATTCCAGAGGCTGTTACCCTGGAGCATGTTGCCGAGGTGATTCTTTGCTCTCTCTCGGTGTTTTGTTTTATTTTTCAGTGGTATTACTTGCATTATAATTATAATGGTGAGAGACATGTGTTGGTTAGTTTGCTTGATCTTCTTACACATTCAGAAGTAGGCATTATAATGTGGTCCGGAGTAGATTAGTGTGAACTGTGAATATTTTGATACAAATAAAAAAACTTGAAATATAGAGGGGGAAAAACGGTTGACAACATTAGAGAATCAAAAATTTGTTGAGCGTTTTCAAGTACTTCCTTTTATGTTCAGCTTGGAGCCTGTAAGTATAAAGGATTAAGAACCAATTGTACCCATCATCTTGTATTTCTTGGGATTCTGTAAGAGGATGTTTGAGAAACAGGATCAGGATGTGTCTTATGATCATAGACATACACACTAGTTAGTTTACTTATCTTCTTACACATTCAAAGTGAAGCGCTGTTTATTAAAATAAGTAGAATTCTAATATAGGCAAATCTTTCAACATACGCAAACACTTTTAAACTTCAAAATGTCGTTAAATAGGAAAATTAATTATGTGGACGATAAGGTGGCAGTTATGCAGACCTTGGGTCATAAATTTGACTCTTCATATATCCCACAACAATTCAATGAATACATGCTTTGAGTCTCTTTGATGCACCCAAAAAAATATACATGTTTGATTCTCTAGAATTCTACTTATTGTAAAAAATATTGCGCCTCGCTTTCAAAAGGCACGCGCCTCGCCTTGCGCCTCGCGCTTAAGGTCCAGGGGACCATGGCGCCTCGGTGCGCCTATCGTCATTTAAAACACTAGTCTATGTAATAGCTAGTCTTGAGCATGTACGAGACGCTTGCACATCCTTTTTGTATCGCTCACGTTTTTGTTGAAGACTAACTCATATACATGCTTGTGTCAGTTGTGTGTGCTGTCAATTTAAGGCACAAATCACTACTACACCACGTGTGATGACATAGGTATGTACTAGGTATTTGAGAGACCAGACGATTTTTGGAACCTCTTTCTTTTGATATTGAAATCACGTTCCCTTATGGATTATATGTGAGGGAATAAGGAGAAAAGATTAGATAATGCGCATGTGTAGAATTTCTCCAAGTCAAAATACGAGTAGGCACTTGATGTAGGATATGATCTTAACGGGCAGGCACTGCAATCAGATTTTGTGAGCTAGCGCATTAAGTGTATGGTTGGAAACTGAATGCGGGTCAAGGATGGGATATAAATGTCGTGTTGGTTTATTTGATACGTTAGTCTTAGCATGAGAGCAGGAGGTTGTTATTTTCTTCGAGGTTTTGAAGGATTTTTGGGCTGTAGCAGTTAAGATGTTACAACATCGGTCAAAAGGTTTGACATGAAATACGGTTTTTAGAGGGCTGGTTGTGATTATTGCTGAGCAAGGTATGAAGGAGTTACAGGAGCCCTAGCAATTGCTAGATCATTTGCTTTGCAGGTGTGATGTCTAGTTCGGGAGGTGCGAGCATGGGGAATTGAGTGGCAGAGTTACGGCCTTACGGGGAAACCAATGCCGGTACCACAGACGTCTGAAAGTAGTTTTTATTTTTAGTTTCGAGTATTCACATTTTGATTTTTGCTCGTGAGAAACTCGGAGATCTAGTATAAGGGAAGTTGTCTGTTTGTTTTCCAGTGCAAGTGTAGTATACTGGACCACTGGTGGCAAGGTTGTGCATCTTTGAGTTCCGGCTTTAATTGGGGAAACTTTATTAAACCAAAGAACCAAATGAGAACGAATTGCAAAAGATGTATAATTTCCAACATAAACCTAGGTAAACTATCTGTTGCATTGTGCGGCCGAAAAATTGTCTACGACAGGTGATGCGGGCTTGTGCAGTGGTCACTTAGATGTTTTGTTTTTGTCCCCGTGTTTTCAGCAATCTTGTGCATTTTGTGGCATTTATCAAATGGTGTGAATCATTTCTATTTAAGCTTATACAGACAGTGGCGGATGCAAGATTCTTAATTTAGGGGGACCAAATCACATGGATTTATAAATTAACAACAAAATATCATCACATTATACTAAGAACACAATTTTGAGGGGATCTTTCTCCATAATGTTTACAAACAAAACCTTTATTATAGAAATAATGGGATAGTTGGAAGGTGCGCAAGGGCCCGGGCCCCTGTATACAGATACAGACCCTTTTCTCAAGGTCTCTATTCAGCCTCTACATGATTTATATGGCATGAATGCTTGACGATGCATCTGAATATTTGCATTTAATATACTAGTTTTAAGACTTGAGATTGGTCTTGAGCAACTATGTTCTTCAGAAACTCAACTCTATTGTGGCTATGATTCCGTGTTACTGTCCATTCTTCTCAACTTCCAAATTCCAATTCCTTCTACTTTTGCTTAAATTGTTTTTGCCATTTATCATGGGCTAAAGCCACTGTTCATGGAGTATGTTTGGAATGTATTGTGGATGCAGACTTTTGTTGAATTGACCATCTTTAGTGCTAACATTAGCATGCCTGTAGTACCAGTGCATTGAGTTGTTTGGATCTCATCGTTTTGTTTACTGCCTTTTACTAATGACACCGAAAGTCTCAAATCACAGTGCAAGCTGGAGTGGTTAGACTTGTGATTTTCCTTTCGCTATAGAAGTTTCTCTCACCTTTATGTGATGTTACCAATGGGATCTGGTTCTTCTGAATACAAGATGTGTAGGGATGTTTTGACTATTGCATTCATAAAATGGTCGTTTTCTAAAATACTCCTTTTGTTGTAATGTGAAACAGAGCGTCGCTTACGATAGGTCGAGCGCGCCTAAGGACTGCAGGGTTTCTGGATGGCTGCAAGATCATGATGCTGCTGAACAGATGTTTCTCTTGACTGAGTTTTCGTACGACCTCGAGAAGAGCAATGCTCAGACTTTCAACGTGTTGGACTCTTCCCCCGGCGTCATTAACACCGTTAGGCTTGATGTCGCATCCAACCATGGAAGTGCTTCTCACACATGTATCTATCGCTTGAGAGTGCACGGTCACCAACCTGACTCTGTGTCATCGTCGGCTGCAGAGTCTTGATTCAGCTTTGTTACTGTTGGGTGCGTCCCAGGTCCTTTTGTTCTATAGTTTGTTTTGTTATTTGTCTTTCTTCTGTGTAGGTACTTCTACTATTGTTTTCTAGCTTTTAGACTATGATGATCTATCAGAACTCGGAAGTGGTTTTTTGTTTCAATGAGTAGATGTACGTTTCGAACTATAATAATGACGGATACTGTTGTCATTAAAGAGCCTTCCCCCCTTTTCCGCACGACTCTTTCACCATGTACATTGGTGAGATTAGAAACCCTTCTCTCCTCTGTGCAAAGAGCCTTTTGGACACCATGTAGCCCGGCTAGTAAGTGTCTTTCTTCGAGATAGATTTCCAAATACTTCATGATTCCAATTGTGAAGGGACGTCGTGAACTGATTCAGAAAATCCACAAAGGGTTCCTCACTGGTTGCCATTCTTTCTCCACAATTTTTTGTGAGAAGTTTTCTACTTTTGAATGATTTCCGCAAATCGTTGAGAAATTTTCTTACCTTTCCAAATAACCAATTAGCCAATTACCAAAACTACTTCGCAAGTATCAATAATTGATCTTGTCCTTTTTGATGATGTACATAAAGAGAGAATTCGTGATTAATATGGGTACCATTGAAAGAAAATGAGCTGATGATTTGGAGATCTTGTATATCGTTGGCCTCAACTGAGAGTTGGGGTCTTTAGTGAACTTTCCATGAAGAGTGGGTTACTTTTGATCAGCCTTTGAAATAAGAGGACTTCTGCATTATTTCCAATGCGGGCCTTTTGGAGGAGGAGGTTTTTGTAGTTGGGCCTTTCAGCCTTTGCTGCAGATTCTACCTTCGCAAAAGAGAGAAAGGAGTTTTTCTTTTGGGCTTTCAACAAGAACAACTTTTGGACAGGGAAAAGTTGGGGCATATTTAAAGTCCTATACAAGCTGAGTTTGGCTTAACCGAGCCTCGAGCAACTCACGAACAACTCAGTTCTTTTACAGCCGTTCATGTGTTGAATTGTTATTTTATCAAATAAAATTCGCAATTCATTGGACTAAAAAGTGACGAGTAATAATACCACAATCTCTCATAATATTGCATATCCAGCAAAATAATATATTCGATGCATATTTAATCAACGCCGTGACAATTCAATCTCTCATAGCATTGCGTATCTAGTAAAATAGTAATTCAATCTCTCATACTATTGCATATCTTGTAAAATAACTAGCGAATGACCCGTGCCTGAAGGCACTCCACTGAATGAAATTCGAGTATGAAATACTTGAATGACATTCTGAAATACTTGAATGACATTCCGAAACCCATTCGTAGAAGGTTTCCAAAAAAAAGCAACAAAATAATAGAGCATCGCAACTAAACGTAATATGATGAAAATTACCGATTGACATTCAAAAAAAATAAAATATACAACAAACCAGCTAAAGTGATAATTGCTCATGGTGGGAATATGGAAAAGATAGACGACATAATTAATTTTGGCTATTACGTAATTGAAGCTTTCCTTTTCAATTGTGGTTGTTACTTGAGTGAAGAGAGAATGAAAATTTGTGTTCCCAAATCAGTAATCATGAGTAAGGAAGGAGGGAGAGAGAGAGAGAGAGAGAGTATCAAAATAGGCAATGTTTTTTGGTTCCCAAGTATAGCTGACCATTTAGGCGGCAAAATCTGAGCCCGAAAATGCATATTGTCCATCGATTAAAAGCTTAATCGATCTAGGCCCTTGAGGGCTGGTGTGAAAATCAATCTTGACTATCTATTGAATCCAATGGCTGAAAATATAAGGGATTAAAAAAACTGAGCTCTTTTATAATATAGATATTACTATATTCGATGCATATTTAATCAACAACGTGATTTTTTACCAAACACCGAATATTTAAATAAGTAAAACACCAAATATTTAAATAAGTTTATGTTATTTAATCCGATGCTCAAATCCGGTCAAACAAATGAACCATTTCAATAGTCCTCTCAGTGTGCATGCAACTTTTTGCTATGGTCCGAGGGAGCAAAATAAAAAGTAGCCAAATTTCCCTGTGTTTTGACTTGAAAGGTGGGTGGAAAAAAATGCAACAAAAGGCCCAAAACACATTGTTGCTTGTTTCCTATCTACTCACAACAGAGAGATGAACACCACACCACCCAGATAACCAAACCAACCAAACTCCAACAATCTCAGAAAAAAGGACTAATAATATCCGGGGAAAACGACGATAAAACCCATACAAACAAACTAGCTAGCTAGGTACAGACATACCAATTAGGTGGTGGTTGTTGAAGATGATGAAGAATGAGGAGAAGTACCCGATACTCGTTGCGCTTTCTCCTCCTCGTCCTCCTCCTTATCTACCTCCTTATCTACGAAACTATCGGCCTCCATGTCGTATCCGACAGCTGAGGTTTCGAACAAGCTGTCCGGGTTGAAGTAATCGGAGGTGGTTTCGTTGGACGTCGGTACATCAAACATCATGAAGTCGATATTATCGTCGAAGCTTTTACAGTCGCTGTTGAACATGTAATCCGGAAGATGGTGGTCACCTGCTTCCTCGAGGGGGATTAGGTCGGGAACCGAGAGGGGATTGAACACGCTTGGATCGAAACAGAGGCTCCATGGGTCGTGTTCCATGTCGGAGGAGTCCATGGAATTAGGATGGGAGAGATCATAACATAAGTTTGGAGGTAATTGGGGTTGAAGTTGAACCAATGCAACTTGTTTTTCTTCTGTTTCTTCTTCTTCTCCTTCATCTTCTTGTACAGAGAAGTTGTGTTTCGGTTGTTGCGGGGCCGGATTATGATCATCTGGAACAGAAAGTAGGGCTTTCGTCTTCAAACGGTCAGCGTAGCTGCTGATGTCGAAATTGGTCACAGCATTTGCTCCTCTGTACTCTATGGCTGCCATATCGTACGCTGCTGCTGCTTCTTCCTGAGTACCTTTAATAGAAGTTCCAAACAAAATAGAAATCAATGTAGATCAAACTATATAGAATCAAATCCACCTTGTGGTTCGGTTTTATGAAAAATTTGAACTTTTTGAAGTTTCAATTTTCCATAATAAACCCGAAGTCCAAAAAAGACATACTGTTTATTGTAATGTTCGAAACTCAAATGTTAGAACTGAGGCCGAGTTTGTAATCTGAATGATGAACGAAGCTACTGGGAAGTGTACGCGTGTGTGGAGTGGAACGAAACATAAGGCTTTCCACAACTTGAAGCTATGGTTCTCTTTATCTGTTCTTTCTCACTAGAGGAATTACCATAACAAATAGCAACTCATAATGCATCAAAAGCTTGTGCCAAGTTTGTACTACTCGGAAAAATTGCATTGTCGTATAGGATCACCGTATATAATTACAATCCTATACCGTATATAATTACAACAAACAGTGTCACCGTTGTCTATATTTTGGCGTGTTTCTACTTGGTGCACTATCATGTGATTGAAAAAATTGCATTGTCGTATAGGATCCACCGTATTTAATTACAACAAACAGCGTCACCGTTGTCTATAATTTGGCGCGTCTCTACTTGGTGCACTATCATGTGATTTTTTTTGTAAATCTTGCATTAAAGTGTTAGATAAACCGGTACTATTTAAATGATTTTGTCGTTGAATACAGAAAAATCTCATGATGCATTAAATAGGAGATACTCTCTAAGAAATGTAAAATCCAGCACTTGGCCACACATTGTTAGTGTTCGGTCCAATATCGCATGGCACTAACATTTCTTTGAAATTTAACTTCCAAATCTTTTTCATCCTTGTGTTTTCGATTAATTAAAGCCGATAGTACCGTGTAAGCGTTGAATAAAATGAGAATGAACAATTTGTAGGACATGAACAGAGTTTTTGCAGCTACTGTAAGCAAGAGAAGGGTTCTTACTGTAAGTTCCAAGGTATAAGTACTTGTTTCCGAAAACTCGGCCAATTCGTGCCTCCCATTTCCCATTATGATGGTGCCTGCCAAACGTTAATCGAAACTTTTTTACAAGTTTACCCAACCGAAAAAATAATCCAGAAATGGCTATTGCACATCAAACCATGTATCAATTCTATATGATCAGATGTGTAGCTGTGTGTTGTGTTACAGATGGAGGGTTACCTTGCCACACCACGGTACTTAGAGACGCCCCGAGAAAATCCGCTGCTCCGCCGCCTTAGTGAAGCTAAATATTCTTCCTTGGTCAATTTCTCCATTTCCTCAATCTCCTTGGTGTATGCATCAATCTGCATTTCAGCAAATTTGGTTACAAACAGATAAACAGGATTAAAGACAATGATTGCGCACAATTACATAAGTGGAAATTTATTAGCAACAAAAAATCAGAAGAACAAGTGTACCGGGAAATTCAACGTAGTACCGATCCCCCAATACTTAAGAGCCGCGAGATCGTAGGTATGAGCTGCAGCTTCTTCATTATCATATGCCCCTTCATTTGATAACAGATAACAATGAAAATTTATCTAAACAAAAAATGTAACGTCAAGTAACAATAATGTGAGGATCCAAGAAAAATTTCCCCGAAAACGTCAGGAAAGAGAAATGAAATGGAGACGGTTTAGATTCGCATTGATTTGAATCTGAACTATTCATTTATCTTTCTTGGACGTTTTCGGGAAAAAATTTCATGGACCCTATGATATCTCATTTCTAAAAGGATTGACTCTTAGCAATGTCATTCATTGATGAGGGAACAAGTACACCAATTTTTATATGCAACTGGCCTTCACACTCTCATGGTCACTTTAGCATTTGCCAGAAAATTAAAAAAAATAAAAAATAAAAAATAAAAAATCAAAGGAATCTTGGTTTTGGATGATTTCTTATATTCAAGGATGCATTGGCAATCAGATTAAAATAAAAATAGAATGCATTGGAAATAGGTATGGTTGAATGGCTCATTAAAACAGATTTATGTTAAACAAATTCATTTATATTACCGACCCACTAGAAAAAAAAAATTAAGTAATTTATTAAAAACCCTTCTGCGGATGATTATTGGGGAATTTATTGTTTTAAATATTTAAAATGAGAAAATTAAAAAATATATACCAATAGATAAATACTCAAAATTCAGACCTTGTTTGTCCAGATAAAGCAACTTAAATACTTAAATGCTTTCATGCTAATGTAAATCACACTAAATATAGTAATTCTTAATGAAGATTGATTGGACTAATCAAATTAATTAATAAGTTTACATGCAATGAGATAATATTTAATTCTGCTGACATAACGATAGCTGACAACTATCGCCTAGTTCATACAGAGCTTTGCCCCGACTTCAATTGAGTTACGTTATTGGACGATGAAATTAGTGTATGACTCGTTCAGTTATCGTACCAAGTTATTAAAAAGTGACAAAATAATGTAAACGATTCGTAGTCGGCCGGCCCCACAAGATTGTGTGACATACTAACATGCTTGAGGTGGGACCAATGAACAAGTTTTGTAGGTCAACAAACTGAACAAACAAAGGAAGAGAGAGACACAACATGTAAATGAAAAATTAATTAATTTTAGAGAGAGAAAGAGAGAGATAAGATCGTGTTGAACTTACCCAAATAAACTGCAAATCAGCGACAAAAGCGTAGATGAACGTTGGCAAATGACAGGATTATAATCAAATCAAGGAATAAAAACAGAGTCAGTACCCAAAAAAAACAGAGTTTACTCATAAAAATAATATCTACTATCAATTTAAAAAATACCCAGACACAGTTGAGATTGCAGATCTCCTTGATTTTGACAAATAGATTTTTTTTTTTTAAAATCTTGTATTATCTCAGAGTCTCCGGGTCAGTTCACACGCACCACGGCCATGATCAGTCTCTAGTACTAATTCCACCGTCTACTAGTACAGGCTATAAGACTGACCATTTAAAATCAGAGCAAAGCTCCTCGTGAAATGATCCTGACCCGTAAAAGTTGATACCCACAAAAAGTAGTAAAAAAACTTTTAGTTTTGTTTTTTAATTTTTTTTTTCAAATGTACCAAAAACCGAATCTAAGCTTATACAAATAAATTTAAAAAGTTAAAAAAAGGAAATAAAGAAAATGAGTTTGTGTACTTTGTCGTCCTTTCTTGTTCTGAATGCTGTTCCATGTACTCTTATCCCACAGGTGTGCTTCAAATCTCCCCGTCCATCTGTGCCTGCAACCCATCAAAATTCACCTAATCAACACATGCATGCATATACATACACACCTATAGATATAGAGAGAGAGAGAGAAAGAGAGGAGAGAGAGAGAGAGAGACCTGGTGACTCCTCTGTAAATGGAACTTCTTCGACTAACACCAGCAGCAGCATTATTACCATCTGGGTCGTTGAGATTCTTCTTCTTCTTAGAACATCTGACGCGTTTTGTTTTGGGTTTTTTGTCTGATTGAAGAATCGAATGAACAACGCATGAAGAAGAAGAAGAAGAGCAAGAATTAGAAGAAGGTGACCTCTTCATCATCTGGGTTTGTGTTTTTTAGAGAGAGAGAGTGAAATCTTGATCAATTTCTCTCTCTCTCCAATTGAGTATTGGATCAATCAAAATGCGAGAGAATTAGAGAGAGGCTTCTGATGATTTTCTGGTAGGTCCAATCCAAAAAGACTCTGTTTAATAAGGCTTGTATTTTGGTTACCTAAAGTGGGTTACCAAAACAGAGAGAAAAACAGAGAAGAGGAGGGAGAGAGAGAGAGAGAGAGAGAAGCAGGTGAAGATTTGAGGAGAGGTGGTGGTGGTGTGTTATAAGGCAAAGGAAGTGGGGTTAAGTTTAACCATGAGTTAAAAGTGAGTAAGAAGAATCGTGGGTTAGTAATTAACTCATTGAAATCCGAACGGGTTAGCAAAGTGGTCTCGTCTTGGGATTTAGGGTTTGGTCTCATCTAAGGTTTTGGGTTCGATTCCACTTGCCAGCAAACTCTTAAAGCCACTGGAGATTATGCATGGTCATTGCTACTTCTAGGGGCCCCGGAATTAGTCAAAATGCACATATGCTAACCTAAATATTTAATTATAAAAAAAATTAAAATTAAGTCATTGAGTTAATTAAGTAGCCAACACTTGGCTTGATGTCACAGCCATGCTGCCAATAGGATTCCTTGTCTGTTATTGGCCTATGTCCACCGTTTTCAGAACCCATTTTCTCAATCCAGCCCCACATAGTTTTATTTTTCTAAATTTATAACTTGTTGTCCGGCTCAGCCTATTCAACTTCATCTAATTCTTATAGTACGTTAATGCATGTCGGAGGTGATTTGTATTTTGATGGGCTAATCGAGATTTTTATTAACGTAATCTGAACAGTTCAATTTGTTGAATTTGTTGAGTTGATTATTTTCGAATAAAAATGAAATTATTCGGATAGGATTAGCTTTTTAGTAAGACAACATTTGTTGTACGAAAAATGGGTTATTAATATGATTTAAAAAATATAATGCAAAGGCATATTTATCGCGATTATGTAGTTATCAACGTTTGATTAACTTCATATATTGGGTAAAATATCGTGTTTGAAGGGCATTAGACTACAGCGATGGAATCTTAGTGAGGCCATCGAGACGTACCACACCCTCGTATTGTAGTAGCACACTACGGAAACCCGTTGTCTCCTCTTTCTCCCTCAATATATGTTTATAGACGAACATACATATTTCTATACAGTATCCATTTTAAGGGAAGTGATTCGTCCAACAAGAAGAAAAAGTGGGCGAATATTATAAATCTCACATCACAATTCGTATCTATAAATATAATCGTTCAAGCCGTAAAACTTCTTTTTTAATATTTGAATTTGAAAAACCAGTTCAATTGGTTTGCGGTCGATCGTACTCATTCGATTCTCAAAATATTTGGACGAAGACAAACATTATTCGATTCAGTCACCTACTTTTAAGGTGCGTCAACAAAATATACTCGTGGTACGTTTTCCTATTTTACAATTGATGCACTTTCCTGTATCTTTTTCATTTAGATTCACTATGATACCATTCACTTTTTTTTTAAATAAAAGCAACAATAAATTGGTGCCGACGAACTTCTGTTCTCGTTTCGAAACACAGAATGTTATAGAAAACGACTTTTAATATTGTTTTATTTAGTCGACTGTATACGACAAAATATTTTATTTGATTTCTCAACTCTACTTTTTTATTAATGCACATCAAATATTTTGATTTTTTTTTTATATTTTGACTAAAGAAATTGTCATCAAATTAACAACAAAGGAAGTTCTTAGCATAAAATATTTGTGATTTCAGAAAGATAATTACACAATTTAAAAAAGGGGTGGGTTTTAGCTGGCTATTTTGTCAGTTACTTTGTGGGGTTTTTTGTCTGGGCAACACTTCCTAACTGAAGGCAGGGGACGCGTGTGAAAATGCATCTGAAGAACAAGTGTGGTACCCACAGCAAATGACCTCAGTTGTTTGGGTAAATTACCAGTCAACCCTTCCAAGTTTTTAATTAATTAATCCACTTGTGATCCTAGTTGTCTGAAAAAACCCACCTCAGAAGAAAGACGAGTGGTGTGGACCCTGATAGTTCAAAACCAAAAAACAAACAAACATATATTGGGCCCTGACAATCACAAATTACGCGTGATCCACGACTAAGTGTATGAAGCCCAAATGATTATGGTGATTACGGCTCGTTTGCCAGGTGTAACATATTTTGGGTGAATGAAGGAAGAAGGGTGGTTAATGTGGATATGTTTATGTGGAGAGATTAGTTAAAGGAAGGGAATTAGCTTATACGTGATTTGAGTAGAAGTTGATATGGTGAATAAGAGTTGGATAATGCGAAATTATTTTATTATCCTTATTAAATTATTGCATTGAGAATAAAAAAAATGTTTGAGGGGTAATTCGGTCTTTTTACTCACTTGAATTAGCTAATCGGTGAGTTTAACTAAGACCCTTCCAAAAAGATAAGCTCTCCCCTAGCTTCCCTTCTTTCTTCTTTTATTCCATTCCTAACGGGCAGTAAGGCGAAGAAGTGCTACTCGGCCATAGGGGTACACATACACTAGCTAGGCCGGTCTTGTACTAGCTAAGTACGAGGTTTGTGCATGCCCAAACCCGATCCATAAATAATCGGATTTCATTTAATATTCTCAAACCCTACCTAAACGTCCAGCAAGTCCATTTATTCTTCTTAAATATAGTATCCCATTTATTTTTCTAAAATACAGTATCAAACATAAATTAATCAACTATAATGATCATAAATTAGAATTTACAATTTACAAATCACACTTCTTCAATAAGAAATGGAAGAGCAAGAAGACAAAGATGAAACTTACTCTTGAATAAGAGGAGTTGTTCCGCTTCAAGAAAGAAAAATCCTAAGCAGCTAGGACTTATAGCGGTAACAAGGGCCCCTTATTGAACTTACCATAAGGACCTCACTGTTCCCGAGGTAATTTTGACGTTCCAAGCCGCTCAATATTTTTAAAACTTGTTTTTAAGTGCCTCCTCAAGAAATCATAAAGAAAAAATACCCGGAAAGGCTTGATCCAATCAGTTTTCGATAAAAACGTTATATATCAAGCCCTTCCGGGTATTTTTTCTTTATGATTTCTCGCGGGGCCCTTAAAAACACGTTTTAAAAACATTGAGCGGTTTGGATCGTTAAAATTAGGTCCGGAAACACAGAAATTGGCTAGGTCCTTGTGGTAAAGTTCAATAAGGAGTCCTTATTGGAAGTTGATCATATTATATATATATATGTTTGTCAATTATTCCATTTTCTGCTACGCCTTAAATTGCTTATATCTTTCAATCTATAATATTTTTCACAGTTTTAAAAAATTTGTATAATAGAATTAATCGTGAACTATCAAACAAGATCCATATTACATATATTTAAAGATCAATATTAAAAGATATAAGCGATCGAAAACTGACACGATTATAAAAAATTGACAAACAAAATGGGACGGAGGGAGTATTAAAATATGAATTTTATTTTAATCAGGCCGGGCCAAGCCTGAAGTGATTTTCTCAAACCCAGCCCAGTAAACGGGCTTAAAATCTCAACTCATCACAGCTCTACGGCCCTAAATATTTTATACCAAACTAAAAAAAAAATTGGCTGGGCGGGCTGAACGGATCATCGGATCAATGTGCACCCCTACTTAGGCCATCCTTCAATAGCACTCTCAATAAATACTACCTGATAGGTCATTGAACATATCTATTTCACAATCTAAGGATCCTATTTATGGGGCTCAAAATCACTATACGGCATCGTAAAAAAATTTGCAAATAGTATTTATTGATCAAAACAACTTACTCTAAGAAGAATTTGCAAATAAAATAATAATAAAAGAAAGAGGTTATTTTGCCATATATATATATATATAGGAAGAAGATCTTATAAGGGCTCCCTTACATAGCTTATGTAATGGGTTTTTAATATATATATATCCGAGCATTTTCCGATAAAAATGTTATATATAGCGTTTTTTTCAAAAACTGATCGAATCAAGCCCTTCCGGGTATTTTTTTTTTTTACGAATCCTCACGTTGGACCTTAAAAACATGTTTTAAACAAATCTAACAGTTCGGATCGTCTCGGATCGTTGAAATTCAATCTCGAACGAAAAATCCCTTACATAAGCTATGTAAGGGAGCCCTTATAAGATCCTCTTCCTATATATATATATTTTATTTTTATTTTTTTGGTCAAAAGTTGTCATTTGTTTACCACATATACTGTTTTTTTTTTTCCCAGACATTCAAGAAGGGTTGGTTGTTAGTTGATGGTAGTGAGATTTGTGCATGAGAGTATATGATACTCCTTCCGTCCCAAAATATTTGGCACACATCTACTATTCACATGCACCTCTCGAAAAATCATCTATATTTTCTAAGGTATAATGAATTATATATGCAATATGGGTCTTGTTTAATAGATTTTGCTTAGTTTTATTAAACAAAAAATTTCAATTCGTAAAAAGTGGTTACAAAATAAAGATGATTTTTTTAGAGGTGTGAATAGTATTTTTGGGCAAACATTTTGGGACGGAGGGAGTACTTACTAACTTGATTACCACCCCGGACATCCGGTTATCCAAAAAAAAAAACTTGACTACCACCCCATTTGTTATATAAACAGCTTATATATATAATATATATACTACTATTACGACTACACTTATCGCAATGTATGACTATACTTTATCATTTATAATAACCGAAAAAAAATCCTTTACACAGCCACGTACACTATTTTTTCTAGTTGTGTTGAAACTTCGGGAATTTATAAACTCAAACCAGTTTAAGGGGAAAAGCATGGGTCATGGGTGCAAACAAGGTACCGTAGTATACGTGGTGTCCGAGCGCGCATTTCAGTCATCTATAAGTGTTTTGCATGGCTCAAATTTCTGCCTCCCTCCCTCTCCTCTTTCTCTCTCTAAAATTCGGACCGTCCAAAATATTTTTAAACGGCCGAGATGCACATTGGGTACCGCCACGTAATACCCAGCCGGCAACCAAGTTTTCTATCTCCGCTCTTCTTTTTGTCTTTTATTCAAGGCGTGGTATAGTGGAAAATCTAAAGATTGGGACAAGAATATAAATCTAGTATTACATGCTTCTTTTAAAAGATATTTGTCATGGACTATAGAAGAAAAAACTAGAGTAAAAGTTTATGCATGAATAATTATTTACTTAACATGCTAGTATTATAAATATATATATGCTACAAGTTAACTATAATAAAAATCGACTAAAAAGATTAAACCAAATAAATATTTTTTTTATTGAGCCTTTTAGTTGAATTAAGGTTGTAATTAATAAATCATACTATTCAAATTTGATAAGATCCTAATAAGTAATTGAATCGTTTGATTCGATCGATGTGATACAGTGACCAGACGCTGATCATGGTTGTTAATGGTTTAAGATAATAATTAGTGCCGGAGAGATGACTTCGTGATTGATTTACATATAATTATAGTAGACCAATTGATTGATTATGAATTTAACCAATCAATCAAACCATTTGAGTTTATGAATATAACATGATTCGCAAATATGATAATTAGAGTGATGGTGGTTGGGTGTGATCAATGAGGAACGATCACATTTTGGCAACATTGGACCAATTGATTTGATTAAAATTTTAGTAATAGATTTTTCGAGTTATTCGAATTCATCAATAGACATAATGTGGTAATTAGCAATAATTGTAGTTGACAGTAATGAGTTGATCAATACAGCTAACGAATTGATCGAGCCATTTGAATCGATATGGTTAGCAGATTTGGTTAAATTCATTAGTTCGAACCAATGAGATCGAACTAATGAATTTGACTATTGTTGATTGATGATGAAAATCCGATACTATAGAATGCAACGCAAGTATATTCTCACTAAGTAGTAGGATGTACTAGAGATGAGAGAACAGACCTTTTTAAGTAAGGAAAACCAGTTGCGTAAACCGTGACCCTAGCTACTTACCATCCATTGTAACTCCATTTTTTTATACGGGTTAACTTACACGCACCCCAATTAATCTTGGAGCATCATAACTCTACTTAATGGTTGTTTGAGAGGTATCCCTACCATAAATCCTTTAATTAATCCATCACTCTTGTAATGGTTGTTTGTAGCAGCTGCAGTTAGAAATGATTGTCATATTGAACTCTATTGAGATGGTTGCAATCAAGTACAATCTACAACATCTGGTCACAAATAGCCGTGAGTATGGAACGAATTGGTTCGGATTTGTAGTAAATAAAGAACCAAATTAATTTTTACGGATTGAAGATTTTGAGAATCAAATCAATCCGCCAAATACATAATACCAAACCAATCCAAATCACTAGACTACGATTATGGTTTCGAACCACGGTTTCCTTGAGTTTGGATAATTTGTTTATAAAGCTATATTTTAAAGCAACGAAGAACAATCAGGATTTTAATTTGGAGGTGTCACCCAAAATGATTAATAGACCACCACCGACTAAAAAACAAATGTTCGATCTGTCAAACTGATGGTAAAATAGAAAGGATATATTTTGATTTGAACAAATTTTAAACTTTTATAAAAAAAATTAAAAGAACTCGTTGATATTTAGCATCTTACGGGAGAAAATTAAGCAATTCTTTGAACTACAATGCGTTTCTTTTAGTTCTTGTTTTGCAGACCCTACAATTTTTTTTTTTGGAATGGAAGAGTACTTAGGCTAAAATGGGAAACTCATAAAATCTAGTGGGCGATTTTAGCAAATGAGGAAACAAGACGCTAAAATCAATCCACTTTCATTTGCTAAAGTGGGTTGATTTTAGCACCTGATTTTCTCATTTGCTAAAATCACCCACTTGATCTTATGAGTTTCTCATTTTAACAAATGAAAAATCCGGCCTTAATACACAATAAACACACATGTTCGAAGATTGATGGCCCCCTAATAGTTCTGCCCCCAAGAACAAATCGCCTTTACTTACGGTAATGGAGAGACCTAAAATTTCACAATTCTGCCGCAAAAAAAAACACACACTCACACACAAACACGCATGTTCGAAGATTGATGGCCCCCTAATAGTTCCGCCCCTGAGAACAAATCGCCTTTAACTTACACTTACGTGGCAATTGAGAACAAATCTCCTTTAACTTACACTTACGTGACAATTGAGAGGAGGATACGATGAAGAAACTCTTGATTTAGAGAGACTGAGAACGATAGCAGTGGCCCACGTGCATGGCACATTTTAGAGAAACAGTCCACTTTGAGACCAGACCTTATTTTGCACAAGTACTTGATTTTTTTTTTAACAGACACAAGCACTTGATTCACATGATCACAATATCTTAGTATTCCCTCCTTCCCATAAAATTGAGGCCTTACAAAATTACGTCAATTTTCAGACTACAAAAATAATGCATTTACAAAAATAATTTCTTCGCCTATGTTGATCTTCTTTGATAGATCTCATTGAGAACTTTTATACAATGCAAAAAAAAATTTAAAATTATTTTGATAAATACATTATCTTTTAGTTTGAAAATTACACATATTTTCGTAAGGCCCCAACTTTGTGCGACGGAGGGAGTAGTTAAGGTTTAGTTTTTGCTATGGTATTTTTGGTATTCTTATATTACAAGTTGTTAAATCAGTTGATGTATGTGAGGAAAATGACTTATTTATTTGATAATTTATAATCCAAACATATTGAAAATAGTAAAAATACCTTAGTGGAAACTCGGCCTTAAAGACGTAAGTGTTTATAAATGATATAAACATATTTTGGATAGTGTGTGGGCTCAACTTAGGTGAGTCCAAAGCCGTTCGATACACGTGGGATAAATTGAACGACTCCGATCCCAATTATGTTTGGAGTTGAGTTCGTAGACTTTTTGTAACAATGAATTAACTTCTACAATAAGTTTTTTCAAGACAAAAGAGGGACTGCAACCTTATTTCCAAAAATACTCATGCAAAAAGTATATGAGTATTTTTTTTTTATTTTTTATTTTCTTTAATAACAACGTACACAGAGTTTCAACAAAGACAGCGCCAGGAACACAACTTTAAAACAATCGGATTTCTGAGTCCTTGGATGCATGTGCTTCTACATGCATTAAACTGCTCTGGACACATTTGTGTACATAACTAAAACTGTATTCTAAAGTTACTCCTATGTCTCTGAATTTTTTGTTTTCACAAAAGGGTATATTCTCGCAATTGTCTGCATAAGCCACCCACTATGAGGCTGGAACAGTACAAATAAAGCTTCTGATGTCCTGCTGCCTACATCTTTGAGGGAGATATCAGAACAATTTTTAAAGGGTATAAAGTGAAATTGGATTTATGGTAGAAAATGAGGACCAGGGGTCCTTTAGCACGGCCCTGCAGGGCGGCCCTATAGTCAGATTCAAAATAACACTATTCTAGGGAAGAGTTAACTCTTCCATGGAAGAGTTTTATTTGAATCTGGACCATCCAAAATACTCTTGGACAGTCCAAATGTACACACCAGGGCCGCACAGCAGGTCCCCGTTTCCAGAAAATGAACAGGAAAGAGTAAAGAAAACAAAGTGAGAAACTGAAATTTCTCTTTTCTAATTGGGTTAAAAATTTGACAAGAAACAGAACAGATAATTCCACACAATTTCATGTACAGAAGCTAGAGTCTCTCTCTTGCAAAATACAAAATCTATGTATACCATAATTACAAAGTGACTGAATGTGTATAACCACAGCCACACGACAAGGCTTTACACGAAACTCGGTTGTATAGTTTGTCTGGAATTCTATCACCACTCAACTGATTAAAGCATACCATATTTTACAACTTCCTCAACTATGACACAACAGGGATAAATAAGATCATCAAACATAGCCCTTGACGGAGTCGACCAGAAAAGGAAAAAGAAAAACGCTTTTATTCGCGCACATTAAATGCGTGAATTTGATAACAGCTGCGGCGTTTGTTCAACGAATAGAGCCAAAAGGAGAAAATGAAACGGCCAAACCTCCACCACACAGATGCAAACTCCCGGAGTCTATTTGGTTCTTTAACAGTACCCTGTCAAACAACAAGCTTTCTGTGCGACCATGAAACAGCTCATCTGGGACATAGTAGTTTGATTTTGAGTTCTCTGAGTTGATGCCGCCATTGTCAAACTCTTTCTCGATGTTTTTAATGTAGTTCCTAATGTCTAGTTGGAGCCCAACATTTTCAGTTGGTTTCCGACTGAAGGAGAATTTTGATTTTCGACCCAATTCTGAGTTGTTTTCTCTCAAACTGGCTTGATTTATCATGGGTTCATCAGTGCTGCTGCTAGCAGTTAAACTAGAATCCGTGTGGCTATGCATGACACGACCACCTGATTCCTGCAAGTAGGAATATCAATAACATTAACATCTAAAACTACCAATTCTATCCCCGATGTTTGAGGCCTTTGGTAAACTTGGTTACTGCCCGATCCTGTCCATTGATCCCAGGGTTAGGGTTTGGGATGTGACATTGTAAACCTTGATGGACGGAGAAATTGGAAGCAAAAGAAAGAAAGCAAGAAGAAGATACTGCAGAGCTCAACCTGCCGGTAGAGGGCTCACAAAATAAAAAGCTTTTGTTATCACACAAGTTTATTAACACTGGCTGACCGAACTCTTGTGAATGATTTATAGTGTTCTAATCCATAGATCCCAGGGTTCTGGGTTGGGATGTGACATTGTATACCTCGCTGGACAGTGAAATTGGAAGCAAAAGAAAGAAAGAAAAAGATACTGCAGAGGTCAACCCTTTCGGTAGAGGGCTCGCAAAATGGGGAAGGAAGGGAAAAAAGCTTTTGTTATCACATAAGTTTATTAACACTGGCTGACCAAACTCTTGTGAATGATTTATAGTGTTAAAATAAATACACGTAAACATCAGCTCATGAGGAGACACACCTGTTTATAGTTGAGGCAACCAGAGGTTGAGATGCTTGGGCTACCTTGGGCAAAAGATGCAATTGCAGACGCTGGTGTAGTGGTGCCGACCGATTTTAGAGGCAGATCTTCTGGTGCTGAGAAATCAGAACTGTCAAAAGTTGATATGGACACGTACTCATCGAAAAAGGTCATGGCTTCTTCTGCCAGGCGCTTTGACATTTTTTTTCTTTCACTGCTATTCTGTCGTCCGGGAAAAGTTATTGTTGGAGAACAAGCACAAGGAAAGAGGAATCACTATTACCTTAACAGCAAGATAAAGAATGAACTTTAATTTCTATGTCAGTAACATAAAAACCTTTATTTGTCAAACCAACTATACGATGTAAAGGTTTCTCCCCAGAGAAAAAGTGGCATAGATGTGAAACGTCGGATCAATATGTGTGACAGAACAGCGGAAAAGGTTATTACTGCACCTAAAAAGGTCTTCTAATGTTTGATGGAATGAGAAAGGGATTTTCCTGTTGGAACGCCATAGAGATCAGGAAAATCATTTTTTTCCCCAATACACTAATTCAACAGAATTTTAGAGAATTCTCTAAGTACAGTAATTTCCTAGATTCTTGCTTTATTAATAAAGAAAAACGACGACGAATATGGAAAGGAGAATCATGTGGGCATAAAACAGGAGTCAAGGGTTGCAACTCTAAAAGGGAGTTGGCACAAAAATCTCATCCTAATTAGAGATTGCAGGTTATGTGATTGGTATACAGCAGTAATCTAAAGCTTTATTATTTTCAGATAACAAAAAGCTATTGAGAAGGGACCAACCGGCAACGGTACTTTCTAACTTCCTTCCACATTATGAAGAAAACACACCCCATATCGATGCAATGAGATAAGTCCATCGGTCAACCACCAAAGTCTTGACTCTAAGGCATATTCTTAACCACTTATTCTGATAAATTTTATCACTAGGCCCCAGGGAAAACAGATACTGTATAATAAACCTATAGAAGAACCAAAGGGCCATGCAGGCACTTTTCTTTGTGAAGGGAGGCAAACAAATGACCAATTAATATGCAGCGTCTGACAGGGGCGGAGCCAGGATTTTAGGATAGCGGGGTCAAAAATTAAATTTTTATGCAATTTATTTTTTCTATTTTCTCATGCAAAGAAATAACTAAATTAAGAGATTAACTAAAAAGGAGATATATAGTGATACATGTATTTTTGCTTTATAATTGGTCCCAATGGCTTGTTATATTTTAAAAATAATGCACGATAGCCTCATTTGTAATACTATCAACTCTCGAAAGAAGAAAAAAACTTGAGAATTCTATGCATTTTAAGCACGCTGGGGCAATTTATGAAATTTTTGCGGGGTCAAAATTACAAAATTTAACTCCAAACTATCAAAAATCCTTGTGAGAAATTAAAGTGAGAGGGGTCAAATGACCCCTCTTGTCTCCATGTCCCTCCGCCCATGGCGTCTGATATGTAGCAAAACTTGGGAATCCAGCTAAGTGCACACCCCGACTTTAAATATATCGGGTTGGAGGACCAATACCAGACATCGAGGGGACACAAATCAAATGCCCTAATTTCAAAGCCATAAAAGCAAAACTAAAGTTAACTTTTCCTTTGGAAATTGTAATTGGCACTCCACTTTTCTCTATTGGCACTCCCTTTTTTTTTGTCTCTATTCATAAAGTGTAAGGGTAATTTTACCTAATAAAGACAAAGAAGGGAGTGCCAATAGAGAAAAGTGGAGTGCCAATATCAATTCCCTTTCCTTTTTATCTTATTGCATTTATGTCTACATAAATTAATAGCTGAAAATAGCATGCAACTAATCCTACATAAAGCTCATTGAAAAACAGGCAGAAAATATGAGGACTCCTTGGTGATTGAAATGTAAATGCTGTCAAGTAAAATATGGTGCATCGAAGCATCACAAGGAAATGAAACACTTCAAAAAGACGGGCGTATTAGTGCAGGACCACAGGTTAAGCTTTAGCTTAGAACACCACTACCATTTAACAGGTTCAAAAGTGCTTCTTGCTTGCACAGTAATGTTGAATTCATGCACCTACGTTATTTTCCAAGGGTAATCTAACAGTGGATGGGTAGAGACATTTCAGCTAAAGCAAACAGATTACTTTTCTTCCTGGGCGAGGTTTCTGCACATTATTTGTCTTTGGATCTGGAAGTATCTCTTTAAGTATTCTACTCAACTCTTGTCCCCGGTGCTCCTCTACAGCCAGATCTGCTCGAAGTTTAGAAGCCCGTTCTTGGGACTGCACATAAATCGACAGCGTGAGAGAGAGAGAGAGAGAGAGAGAGAGAGAGAGAGAGAGAGAGAGAGAGAGCCTTGTTATGCACAAGTAATGAATACTAAAATTGCTATGCATAGATGAGAATCTGTTGTGGCAATATCAGCTTCCCTTGGCCGGAAGGAAAGTCAAGGCCTTTACCTCCAAAAGGATATTTTCTTTTCGTCCCACAATTACAATCCGAGCCAAAGAATAAAGCGAGTCACAACTTTTATAGCCTAAATATCTTGAAGAAAGAAGTACTAAAACACATATCCCACCGTGGGTCTTAAAACACAGCGACCCCATAAATGCTACGAAGCCATTGTCAACCAGTAGACTGCATGGCAATAAAAATCTTGTCCACAATGTAAACTAAAAGCCTGTAGAGAGATAGAGAGATGTATAACCTCCTCAAACTTTGTAGCATATTCCCTTCTGATTTCCAGGACTAGTTCAACAGCCCCAGGATTCACCAAATCTGGAGGAATATCTGCAACATTTGTGCATGCAATACTGATAGCATTATTCCTTTGGATTACCTGAAGGCACAAAGCCAGGAAAAAAGTCACAATCAACAGAGGTAAGGTTGCTTTGAAGGATGATACCATTGCAAGCAAAAATGTGGTTGCACTGATAACCCCCGTTTTCCCTTTTGTGCAGCTTCAATATTACATGTTTGCTCCACCACTAGTCTCGGACTACGGCTGAACTAACTTGGCTTATGAAAAGCAACATCTAGGGTTTTCTCACACTTTCTAATAAGAAATGGATTTAGTTTTCTTAGATCCTTCTATAAGATAGTAGTCATACAACAAAGATAATAAAGGAAGAAAATATGGACCATGAATGGTGCAAGGGTAAGCTTCCATGGGTCAACTGCAGTTTTAACAAAAAGTACGAGACTTCTATTCTAATTTCTAAGAAATCACAAGAGCTATTTCAAGTTAACTTTGTTATGCAGCTGGGGAAAACGAAAGGGAAAGCGATCTCACTATGACAAATCAGCAACGAAAAGGACTTACGCTTCCAAGGTCATTTTGGATATCTGAGATGGCACGTCTTACTTCAGATCGAACGGTCTCATATATTCCATTTGCAGCAGTGTCACCTCTTCCTATCTGGTCTCCCTGTATTGGCTATTATAGAGAGATGACTAAGCATTTTCATCATCAATAAAAAATAACATGTACTTTCAACCACTCCAGTATTCCACTGTGGTAGTGAATTTGACGCTGTTGCATCAAAATCATGCAGTCTGTTAAGCACATAAAGCTCACCTTCATCTGTTCACAAACTGCTTTAATAGTCCTCTCTTCAGCTTCTGAGAAAGAACCACCAGAGGTTCCATCTTCACAATTTGGTATTCGCAAATAAGACTGAAAGGTACACATTGCAAATTGGGGTTAATTGACACCATTAAACATGGTAATTTCAATTATAAACCAATGGTGGGACTGACTGACCATAATTCTACACAACTTACACCAGAAGAATCTTTAGGCTTGAGAGGTTGACCCTCTGTGGACCTTCGCATATCAGCTGCATTTCTAACAAAATTATCTTTCTTCCCTCTATTTGCATCCAAGTCACTCTGTATCAAAGCAAATCAAACTTAAACCGATAATAGAAAAGCTCTGTGGACCTTCTTCGCATATCAGCTGCTGTTCTAACTATTAACTAAATTATCTTTCTTCCCTCTATTTGCATCCAGTCACTCTGTATCGAAGCCATCAAACTTAAACTGAGAATAGAAAAAAGAGGCTGTTACGTATAACCAATTTTTATCACCATTTTGTTTCACTGCATATGTGGCAATACCTGATTCGGCTTAATTTTGAATCACATAATATTTTCCAAAACAAAGGAATGCTCATGTCTCTGTTAAAAGGTAGGTACAAGTTGAACATCCGAATAGGCGATGATATATAATGACGATAATATTTCTGTCATACTCCTATACATCAAAAGGACCATGTACCCGGTGTTTGGGTTAAAGTTTTGCAGGTTTGGATAATCTGTTGGAATTCTAATCCAACTACGAAGCACGTGGAAGATGCAAGACAAGAGCGAACATGGTAAGATTAATTGTTCATTATTGGTTGATGTCATCACATCACTATAAATCCCATCAAACAAACGAGCCTGGTGTACAAATTGGGACCTGTGTTAGTACTACCTGAAAATGACTTAGTTCAACATAACCGTTTAACATAATAGTTTTAGTATAACCATAAACGTTAAACATCCGAATAAGGTGATATAAAACGACATTTATATTTCCCTCATGTATAGCATTACCCTATGGAAAAAGGCAAAATAGAAGAAAAATAAGAATAATGCTACAGCCTACAGGCACTAAAGACCAGTTTGTTGACTGGATATCCTATATATCCAATGTTTTGGCTAAAGCTTTTCACGGCTCGGATTATCCTTTAGACTTATAATTCTACAAAGGAGGAATATGCAAGGGATGTGATATAACTAATTGCTCATTACTAAGCCATGCATTTACATTTTCTTAGATTAAATGCCCCCTTACTATTAATCCTATGAAACAACCGAGACAGGTGTACAAAATGGGACCTGTTTTGGCACTACATAAAACACGACTTATAAAGAACAATCAAAGGCTTGCCTGAAAGAGGCCACAAGGTCGAATCCACGAAGGTCAAACATTCCGTATTTGAGGCCACTAGAGGTTGGCCCGGTCAATAACTCAGGTGTACAAGGATTATTCAATGTGTGGGCATCTCCACAAGCTTGACAACTTACTAGGCTTTGGCCTCCGTCACAATCGCACAGATCCACACCCAAGTCGATTGGCTGACTAGGTTTTAGCCGTTCCATATCCGATCAGGGCGCATGGCCGCCTCTCATTGGTTTCCCTCCTGACTATTTCCAGCACTAATTTTTTTTTTCTCGTGTGAACAGTGAAATAGGCAATTTCAAGTAATCTTTTGACTCTCTTTTCAAATTCCTTTTCATCTTTCTCTCGCGGTACTTGTTTGCCATCAGTCTCTCGCCAATATTTAGCCTTGGACGGTATTTCCAGCCCAATGATCACAAAATAAAAAATAAAACGCTAGCTATATAGTTCAACATAAAAGTTTAAGAGCAGGTACTCATATTTTACTCAAATTTGAGTAAAAGCTTCAATTGAAATGAAACATTCCAATGGACAAACCGAAATCTATACACAAATTTGATTAAAAGCTTCATTAATGGCATAGATGTAAATTTGGTTAAAATTGCGAAGAGCAAAACAAGCCTCCTAAAATTTGGTTAAAATTTGAGTCTTACTTAATCTGGTATGAGTTTGAGACTTTGAGTCAAGGAGTCTAAGAGGTCTTTTACTCAAAATTTGGATCAGAGTCAATCAAAAGAATAAGGGCTGGAGATGCTTTAACACACTGGTTTTAGCATACCAATTAGTGTCCCGTTAATTAACTCGAAAACTTCAAAAGACATAAATAAACCTCATATGCGGCATAATGGCTTCTCGAAACGGAGCGCCGCCGATGCCGCCCCGTATCCACCCTGGACAAACTCCGACCGGCCACGTCCTTCTTCGTCCCGCTCGCGCCAACTTTCTTACTAACAAGATCGAAATTCCTGATGACCGATCTACCCCTCTCGCTCCGGCCACCAGTGTCGGCCACGGCGGCGGAGCTTTCGACTTCCTTGTCGGGCGGCGGAGAGGGGTTGGTACAAAACAGAGGGTTGTCTCTCTTGTTCGAGAACTCCGAAGCGAAATCTGATTGAGAAAGATGATGAGTTCTGGACATGGCGCTGACGCTGTGGGATCTTCGGAGTGGGGCTTTTGCATTGGGGGAAGTTTCAGAGGCGGTTCCTCTTCTGGAAGTGGACTTGAAAGCTGATGTAGCCATCTTCACGATTCAATTCAATTCGATTTCGATTCGATTGGAGTGAATTCGACTGGTTTGACGTAACCCTAGAAGGAGAGAAGAAATCGAAAGATGCGAGAGGGAAATTTGTAGATAGCGGAGGGAGGGAAATAGGAAATTTGGAGTGGGAGTTTGGATCGTAACAAAAGACAAAAAGTTGGAATATCTGTCGTTTACCTCCAGGAAAACGATTGTTTGGCCTTTTTAACTTTTCCAAAACGAAACACCATGCATATGTATGGTGTACCAATTATTTGACCGTTTGGGGCACGATCCCGGGATGTCTAAATATTTCTTATCTATCATTCATTGTTATTCTTCCTAATATATTACGTGTTGGTGTCTTAATATAATATTAGAATAATTACTCCGTATGGTGATCACATTTCAAGTGTGTTACGAGAGATTTGTCACTTTTGCATTGGTAATGTTGGAAATATTCGTAAGAATTTCTGTAAACGTAAATAAATAGAGACAACACAACTTGATAATAATATGACCATACTTGAATAATAGAAATAAGAGTATAAGAAAACTTATATTGATTGAGACACGCGTAAAGCGCTCTCCTAAGAGAAGATATGTCTCCGCTTGCACCGAGTTGTGTGACATCTCACTCCCAAAATACAACAATCATCCACGAAAGCTTTGTGTGCAGCTAAAGCTTTCCACACGAATCAAAAATTGCCCGTATGCTCAAAACACTCAAGTATATTTGAAAATATGTAAAGCAAATATAATTCAAGGATCACTGCCTATACATGTTGAACATGTGCCCACTTTTCTATATTTTTAATCTTTCACAACTCTCATATATATAGAGCTCTTTGGTCAAAACCACTAATCAATAGCATCAAATATATCAATGAATAGGTAGAGAGTTACAATTTGGGAGTTAAGAATTTTATTACACACTATGATGAGGTTTGTGTAACCTCCAAACTTTTAAGGGATAAAATAAGTCACTTTAAATAAGTTTTTTTAAAAGATTTCTCCAACAATCCCCCACAAAGATTTTTAAAAACTTTGAAACCAAGAATAATATACAAAATATACATGAGCATTTTTACTGCGCAATGGGTGTAGGTACTTTCTGGGTTTGAACCTACACTAAGTGAAAGTAAGTTCCGTTTGAAGGCGCCACAGTGAACTAAATGTCTTGAACTGGGTCCTTGAGCCAAACTTCTACTTACCCCACACCCAGTACGGGCAATTCATTTTGATTCTAGTCAGGTTTGCGCGTTACGGTCATGCACACGTATCCTGTATCATAAGTGTCTTTAGGGAGTAGCCTAATCTCCCACAGTAGCGACCCCACTACCACACTCACTTAGGTGAGACCTTCAGAGTTATCTGTGACCGATACCCCGCAGAATTCCTGCCTTGGACTCATTCAGAGCTAAGCTCTTCCTCAAGCGTCACAATAAAGATCACTATCACCATAGGAATGGGACTAGGGAATACCCCTCAATATAAAAGTCGTGATCTTTCTAGTCAACCTACAGTTTCGTTATTACCCATTGAACCTTCTTCATGGGATCTCCAATCACAAAGGTTGGTTGTCTACTGTGATGACTAATTTATAGGCTTCAGTCCCAAACCCCTCGATGTTTTTTTTTTCCCTTTCTGATTAGCCTGCGCACTAACCGTTTGTATGCATATAGTATATTATACTTCCTTTCTAGCATGCCATTTTTCCCGAGGGACTCATCAAAAAATTGATGTTTAGGACCCCATCAAGTCCTTTTGTTTCTAACCGAAGCAACTCGTAATTTTGGATCTAAACAATGATTCAATTCTTTCACCGAAAGCAACATCGATTCGAGGTAAATAAACAATCAATCCAATTCTCTCACCGAAATCCACATCGATTCGAGGCAATATATGCTTTGGATCTAGTACATGTACTTTGATCAATATAATTTGAGGCAACATCGAATCCACATTTTCCAAAATCAATCGAGGCAACAATTTTTTTTCTACTTTATAGATACTGGACTCATAAAATGAGTTTAGTCTTTTCTTTTGAATCGAAGCAACATATATTTTAGACCCATCAAATAAACTTGGTCTTCAAGGATTTTGCCAATTTCCATCCTCGGTAGCCAGCAACCCTCTATTAGGAATCACTAATTTTAGTGACCTAGGAGCTACATATTGTGGTCAGCAGTCTCAATAATCTACTAGGAACCACTATCTTTGTTTACTAGCATCGTACTTCCCACTTTCATTTTAGAGTCATATAAATTATTTTCTCGCCTTATATGGCCAGTGATCTCGACCCCCACATGGAACCACTTTTTCCATCTTATAAATAAAAATGCACACTTTCAGAGTTCTTATATCTCTTTTCCGTCACATGACTAGTAGTCTAAGCATCTACTAACCGTCATGTGTTTTTCTCATGTGATTTGAAGTCATACGACTCATACCACTTTTTTTTTTCATTCTCGAGGTTTCTTTTTTTCCGATCACAAGGCCAGTAGTCTTTTCACTACTAGGAGCCTTTTCAAATAACTCGTATATACCGTTAAAAATTATCGAAGTCTTATTTAGTTCCTTTCGAACCCCCACATTTAAGACATTTTCTCTAGTCATTGTTTTGTGCCATTATAAATATTTACAGAAATTCTAACTATTATTTCCAACAATCTAACGACTCATACCACTTCTTTTGTTTCCACTTCTGCATTGGTAATATGTGTTGCACTGGATGATTTATGGGCCACATTGAATCAATATAATAGTGACCCATTCTTTGACTATAAAAGGGTCTAGGTGGGACCCGGGGGTGTGTTGTCCCTTCCCATAAGGAACAGCATGCATGCTAACTCCATCCGAGCTGTTCGTGCTCGGTGATTAACGGCCCAGATCAATTCGGTAATGAACGGTGCAGATCTGTTTGAGTCCAAACAAATTTGGGTCATTGATCGCCGAGTACGGACGGCTCAGATGGAATCAGCATGAAGGGACAACACCATCCCCATTCCGGTCTAGGTGCATGAACCTGAAAATGCTACCTTCATTTGTGGCTTTTATAGTTCTTTGATAAAGGGTGAATGCTACTTTAAAGTGATTCACCGTACAAATGAAGCTTATGGAGTACCACTTTTGTCCAAAAAGCCAGTATCATTGTTACAGTATATGACTTGCATATCTGAATCTGTGCACATACATGTATTTCCTGCCCATAACATGATCCTTGCTTTTGTTTACTTTTTCATCATCTAACTCGATCAAATACATCAAAAAAAATATGTTTTTTTAGCATTATTCATATAAAACTTTGGTCGGTTTTTAATTAGGGGCCATATGTTAAGAGTATTTACGTATGAATTCTTTATAAATGCATCACATCTTAATGCTAATGTTCTTCTCTCTTTTAATTTATTGCAATCTTCTCAATATTCTATCTCTCTCGAATATCCTTTCTCCTCAAATGTCAAAACAAAATTTGAAAAAACCCGACTTAAGATGAATCAGATGATCTTGTGTGATATGTGACGCAAACAGTGTCGTTATCTCATTTGACTATTTGAGTTGTTGAAATCTAAAAAGAAAACGACTTGAGGTGATCTTGTATGATATGTAACGCAAAATGGAAGTCATTATCTCATTTGACTATTCTGCTTAGGTCTTGATATGTTTATCGTTTTATATAAAAATCAAGTTAATTAGATATCGATAAATACGGGGCGAATCAAAGTTGTTTGAAGAAAAAATGAATTATAGAATTTGGCCGTTTATATATTGTAATAAATATCTTGAGCAAAACAAATCATATATATCGTTGATATCAAATAAAATACAGCATGACACAGAGTACTTTGTTGAGATTCGTATGATTATTTAACTTTGATTGTATCAAGACTGTAAAACAAACAATTCCAATCACAAAACCAAATCAGATCGTATTTTATTTTACATTACATAAGGAATTTTATAGAACAACGAGGTATTCATTCAGGATTGGGATCCTAAAATAGACAAGAAGTTCTTCTTTTGCTCCTCTTTCGAAAGTGGACTTGGAGGTTGATGTTCCACATTCCTCAATTACTACTTCAGATCAATTCGACAAATTTTATGAAAATGTGTTTAGAAGTAATGGAAAATTTTCTCTTCCTTTCCACTTCTTTAACCAAGTTCCAAACAGACCCGTAAAAGAGACAGACAGGTGTGGAAGGGAAAAAAATAGAAACATCTGAGAGGAAAATTGGTAGATCGAGGAGAGAGCGGGGATGGTGCAGTTGCACCGTGCAGCGCATATCACGTCCATTTTGAAAATCAATGGTCCGGATTCGCTGAAACTTTCTTACTGGTAATAAAACACTTTGATAGGTAAAAAAACATCTGCGGATCCGGAGCATTGAAAACACTTTGGATGGTTGAGATGTTGGGCAGCACGACAAAGCGCACTAATGCGTTGCAGGGTCTCCGGGTCCGATAGAGGAGAGGGAAATAGGAAATTGGCGTGGAATTGGGATCATACAAAAAGACAAAATGTTTGAACATTGGAAGATGATTGTTTCGCCCTTTTTTTTATTTGTTTATAAAATCATCAATCTCCCAAATTCAAGGACCCGAAGACTTAAAAATGTTCGTAGGCAGTACAAACATTCCACAGGAAAATACAGGAATGAGTTCTAGACTACCAAAACCTAGACTAAAATCACGGCATAACTGAAAAATAGAACCAGTCATTGGAGAAGTAGAAGAATCCATTTTGGTAGACGTAGTGTCCTTCCAAAATTTGGAAGCGGCGGTGGAGCAGTGTAGGGGCGACAGTGTGGAGGCGGTGGGTCAGCGTGGCAGTGGATGGATATAGAGGAAAGGAGATGGGTGGATGGGTAGCGCCGTAGCGGTTTGGGGAGGGTTTTGACTAGGCGAGGAGGTGACGAAGGGTGGCCGGCTAGAGATGAGGAGAGGGGAGGGGCCAAGAGGCGGCAGCCCCACCCCCCGGAAGGAGTGTAGAGACGAGGGAGGGAGAAGAGAGGAATCTAGTGTGGTGATCGGAACAGGGGAGGCAGTAGATAGGGATAGGGATGAAACCATAGAGCAACAACAGTAGATTCGGTAAACCCCATTTTGAGCTACTTTTGCTATGTAAAACCAGAAAACCAAACTGCAGCAGTCTCTGTACTCATTTCTCTATAGTTGCTCCAGCTACTGTGCTTCGGCACTTGTAGCGAAGCACTGTGCACAAGGTATCTAATATTTTATTCTTTTTCGTGGTCCCTTGCACATTCTCTCTCTTCTTTGATTCGTCAATCTCTTTTCTTGTACATCTCCCGCCTAATGAAATAATAATATTATATTCAAGGATAGGTAAACAAACTAGTATTGTTGAAGCTTGTAATGTAAAAGTGTACAGCTAAACCACTGTTTAAAAGCTTTTCCTAGCGATTTTACCTTTATACTGCTGCACTTGCGCTTAGGAAAAACTCTCTATTTTAGAGAGCGGTTCTCAAGGAGAGAGAGACGCTGGGGTTTTGTGATTGTTTGGTCTTTACTTTGCCAAAAATGCTACGGATACAAATTTCCATGTACAAATTCAACATGGGCATAATCTGTAATGCAAAACATTTCAATTCCTCGTAGATTTATCTACATTAAAATAAAAAAATGTATATAATATTGGGATGAAAATTATAATTAAACATATTATTATGAATTTTTACCCTAAATGGGTGAATGTAGTATAAATAAAAAGTAAAAGTGCAAACTGTAATTGGTCATTGTACTGATGTCACTTGAATAGCTACTGCTAATGCTACTCTCTTGAATGTAAACCTCTTTGAATCATTTTGAATTACTGCTCCCGGTATTGTTTGAAACTATATTGTGAATGTGGAAGGTTATTAAAACTTAAAAGTTGCTAATGAATGAGTTTTAAAAGTTACATTGTGAATGTGGAAACAGTGGAATGTGGAATTTATTTATTTTATTTAGTGGAATGTTCCGTGGATAAACCGTGAACCGAACCGTGATTTTTTGATTGCTTCGGAACCAGACCGTAGACTTTTGGTTTGGACGCGGATTGCCTTACATTGGACCGTAGACTTTTGGTTCGGTCTTCGGATTCATACCAATCCACACCAAACCGGACCGTTGATACCCCTACTTATAAATAGGAAATAATATCAAGGATATCCAAATCTTATCCTTTTTTGGGCCAACTCAACATTCAGATGTTTCGATAACTAATTCTTTATGGGTTTTTTTCCCCATGATTGTCTTAATTTCTTTTTGGAAAGGATATACTCTAATGCGGTCGATGAAATATATTACGCACTTTTTGCTAGTGTTTTGTAATGAAGAAAGTTCATAGTATGATGTTTACTATGGAGGGACTTCAGGTTAGTGGCGGATTCAGAAATTCCATTTAAAAGGGTCACTTTTCAAGTATAATTTCGGGAAAAAAAATATTTTACCATCCGATATTTCGAGACGATAAAAATATTTAAACATTCTTCATTATGCATAATAGTTCGAACTCAGGACATTCTAAAATATTTCAAACATACGTGCACAAAATTATAGATTCATTCCTAAAACTTTTTACAATTGACCAAACGGGTTTTCATCTTCCGAAAGTTTTACACGATTGTATCGTTAACAATGTCATCAAACACATCTCTTTCTATGTACACCACCAAATAATTGTTCAACCACAAATCATTTATTCGGCTCCGCAGTCGATTCAGCACAATGGCAATCGCAGAAAATACACTTTCAATCAACAGTTTTGGTGGTCGAGAATTATCATCATCCTTTTGCAAATTAGGCACTTGAATTGTCAAATTAGGCACATGAGTTGTCTAATTAGGCACCTCTACTGGTAAATTAGGCCCCTCGACCGGCAAATTAGGCACTTCTACAGGTTTGTAGAATCTCCTCGTGACTTTAACTTATATATACTTGTTAAAAGGGAAAAAAAATTCTACAGTTATCACATACTACCATGAGTTTAAGGAAGAGACGAGGGGAAATCCTTCGACGTCCGGAGTGGCCAGTGAGTGATCGATTTTTTCGTCTGATCGAAGAAGCCCATCGTCCATTTGGTCCTTTAAAACAAAGAAGCCCATCAACAGATCCACTTTCAGCTTGCTGGAAACCCTTTTCAAAATTATAGACCCCAAAAGAAAGAAAAAAATTCTAGAATTCGGGGGGTCACGTGATTGTGCCTGAGCTGAATCCGCCTGGGGTATCAGTATATATAACAACCGCATCTAGGTAAAATTCTCCATTAATTGATCTGGACCATTTGAATCAAATCTTAGCCATGCGTCTCACGTGGTATTCCGAGTCAATATTTTAGCCTCATACATTTATGTGGAATTTAAAACACTATATTAATTGATCATTCATTCTAGATGAAAATAATGTGGGATTGTATAATTTCCATATCTGTAATAATCCGAAAATTTTGATAAAATTTAGGATTATTTAATTTCGTTTTAATTACTTTAATTTTTGTTATTAAATTTCTAATTGCACTTAGGACCCTTAATTTGCAACTACTACGGTTTATACCCTAATACTTCCTAATTGCTACAAATTCGACCCTAAGACACATTTACTTTTTAATCGCGAGCATTACATTTTTATAAATTCATTTCATACATAATTATATACTTTTATACACATACACAAGCAATACTAGTACACATACACACATATGTGTATACATATACTTTATACATCATCCTACACTACCCAACCACCACCAACCATCACCAATACCACACTCCACCTCCTCCCATCAGCCAAAAACAGTCCCCCTTGACTGCCATACACTCCACCACCCTCCCCCATCACGTCCTAACCCACCATGGTACTTCTTTCACCCATCCTACACTCCAAACTCCACCCAAAACTC